>WSZQ02088543.1:0-14471 GCA_019419845.2 Weissflogia rhopalogaster | reverse complement strand
CATATATAGAAATAACTTGTGTTAACGGGATTTTATGCCGTTTTGAGCCGTTTGCTCAAAAATAATTTTCAAAGTTTTCCACAAATTTAAAATGTATTTTAAAAATGAAATAGAATTTTGATACTATTGTTACTTATTATTGTATATTGTTTTTATTCACAGATTGAACAATGTGGCCAATCAACCAAAGGCAAAGGGCGCATCGAAAAACAATGAAAATCTGAAAGCAAATCACAAGTTAACCGAGTATTTCCCCGTCCGACGGTCGGAGAGGAAGACCAAGAAGACGGTGCTCGAGGAGAAGCAGCGCACCCTTGAAGAGAATTTACGCAGTGGCGTTGAGTGTGGCCTGAGGGTCTTCAACTTTCCCGGTAAAGGACGTGGCATTGTAGCGATGCGTGTTTTCTCCAGGGGGGATTTCGTCGTTGAGTATGCTGGCGATTTGATTGACATGCAGGAAGCTCGCAGAAGGGAGGTGAAATACGCTCAGGATCAAAACACTGGTTGCTATATGTATTACTTTAAACATAAGAATACTCAGTATTGGTAAGTTTTTTTTTTTACATTTGTTTCACAGAAAGGAAATGTATTTTAAAAAATTGGAATTTTCTTTAAAACATTTGAATTTTTTTGAATAAATCTAAATATTGTTTCAACGTTTCAGTATTGATGCAACAGCAGAAACAGGTCGTCTAGGACGCCTCGTCAACCACTCACGAAGCGGTAATCTCATCACGCGAGTCATCGACGTCGACCAAACACCACGGCTCGTTCTCGTCGCAAAGGACTCCATTGAAATCGGCGAGGAAGTCACCTACGACTACGGCGACCGCTCTAAGGAGTCCCTCATACATCATCCATGGTTGGCCTATTAAAAAACATCCTTGAAAACTTTAAAAGTTTTACAAAGTTATAAATCACTTTTTGAGTTCTTTCACAGAGAAAGAAAACACTTTCTCTGTCGACAAATTCAAAAAAGGCGAATTTTCTATGGTTTTCCAAAAACGGGAAACTTAGCACTAAATGTACATAGCTTAGATTAACTTAGACGCAAAAATGTAGTGCACAAAAACATTCGAATATTTGTCTAGCGAAATTTAACCTCTTTTGGAAAAAGATTTCTTTTCGGGCCAAAGCATAGAAAACAATCAAAAATGTCATTTTTTCTAAGCTAAGTGAAGTTCTTTTCTTTTGGGTTGTTTTTGTATTATTATCTTTACATTTTAACACGCACTGGATTAGACTATCGTTCGGAAAAGTATTAACAATCACTGACGAAGAAAATATCAAGCCTTTGTATCACTTACCATCACTTTTAAGGTTAATTTAGTTCAGTTTCAAACCTATACGGGAATTTACATAAAGGTTTATTACTCGGCTAAGTTAACCTTCAAAAGTGAGGGTAGAAAGTTTAGTTTGATAGATGTGACACTTAACATCACTGCCATCGTTGAAAAAAGATTTTGTCTTTGTTTTCGACGAATTGTCGACATTTTTTTTGACATGTGTGACAATGAGGAACACAAATTTTAGCACTTAGTTTAATTTATTCTTACTATGATGATTAAGGTTAAGTAGTATTGTTTTATTTTCTGCACTGTTGTACACATTTAGCAAGGATTTAGCGTAAGTTTCGTATTTGTATATGGGCGATAGTGAAGGGAGCGAAATGTTTCTTTTTTTGTTGGATTACATGAGGATGAGTTTGTTATCTTTGCGCTAGCTGTAGGGAATTACTAATTATTGTAAATTAAGAGAAACATGATGTACATGTACCACATTTAATATGAGAGTGGAACAGGAACGCGTACCTCGCTCGTAATGAAATGAAATTAAAAAGCTTGTTTATTTAATTAGGAACTGCTTTAAATTTCATTTCTAATTTTCACAGCTTTCGTGTTCTATGTTTTTTTTTTTCTGATAGGGTACTATAATTTTAAATCTGATTTGGTGTATGTTTGGTTACATTTTATCCTATATTAGTATATATTTGGTTGCATAGTTCAAATTTATAAAGCAAATCGTTCATTGTTAAATTTGCGGTAATTACAATAAGGGTGTTGCACGTCTACAAATTTTGCCGGGTTTTTGAAATCTTCAAAAATATGTGTTTGAAAATTGTATTTTAAGGCCAAACGACTGAATACTGTTTGGTTTCAATAAGTAATGGCGGGAAAAGTATATATTTAAAAAAACCCGTAGACTTTGGTTTTTCCCTGTTAATTGTCAAAATAATGTCATATATTTACAATTACTGTAATACATTTAAAATTTTAGGTCCTTCTTCAAAATTTTCAGTGTATTATAAAAATGTATAACAGGAATTTACCTTTCTGTAATAATCCTTGGCGTCGTCTTCGCGACAGCGTTCCGCCATCACATATGTTGATTCTTGGGTGTTTACTCACCGGTGCCTTTGTAAAAGTAATTACCCGCCAAAATGCACAAAAAAGTTTAAAATATATAAATTAAAAATGTTTAGGTAACCTACCAGTCTATCACATGCTTCGGAAGACCTCCAGACACAGAAGAAATGTGTGTCTGTTGTGCTGAACATCTGGAAGGCGAAGGAACAGAAGATTGTGAAGAGAATAAAAACGAATCAAAGGAAGCAACTGTAGATAACAAAAAAACGAAATAACTTTAAAATTATCCACTTTTAAAATTTGATTTTTGACTAAATTATGACGGCATAAGGCGCGAAATTTAAAGATATGGCAGAAATGTAAAATTTACTATCTAAATAAGATTCTAAATAATTCCTAATGCCGTTTCTAATATTATTTGAAATATAAATTAAGTTATTTGTAGAGTTGGAAAAAGTAATTTTGAAATTAGTTCTTTGGACTTACTCGAGTAATGTGAATTGGCCATAGTCTGTATATTTGGTTGCATCCGTTGCATTTAATTGTGACATATTTTTGACATCCGCAGTTGTATTAAGGTTAACCGAACAACATCTCAGCGTGAATTGCAGATTTGTTTGTTGGCGTTCGGCATTTCCGTGATTTCCAAAGCATTTACATCGGTTTTAAGTAAGTAGGCTCTGGAAAAAGGCACAGAGCAAATAAATACGTTAAGCGTGTGTTGTTCTCCGTGGAAGAGACGATTTTTATGCGGTTCCTTTTGATTTTAGTTCATCAAAACAGTTGGAATCAACAGCAGTTAGGAAAATGGATCGACTTCTTCGTCTCGGCGGTGCCGTTCCCGGCCTTTCACAAGCACCACCACCTTCAGATGCTCCCGTCGTGGATACAGCCGAGCAGGTCTACATCTCCTCTTTAGCGCTTCTTAAAATGCTCAAGCACGGCAGAGCTGGTGTTCCCATGGAAGTTATGGGGTTGATGTTGGGTAAATAACCTCAAAAGCTTATTACCTTAATTAAATGTTTAATTCTGGCTTTTACAACAAAATACTGCATATTTTTATGAACATTTCGATTGACGTTAAATATTTAGAGGGTTCAGAATATAAATTAATTTTTAAACCCTTTTTTTCTTGTAATTCTTTTCAAGAGTCAAATACTTTTGGGAAATTACATTTTCTGGATAAACTAATGGAAATAAGAAAATTTCAACGTGACGATGAGATGAAGTTTCGAATAAACTTATTCCTACAACTTTGAGATATCAGATTAAGGCGCTACAGCTCTTGTAAAGTGGACATATTTTCTACTTTTTTGAAGTTTTGGAAAATTGCATTTTCTGGTTAAACTAATGGAGATGACACAATTTTCTCAACATGACATGAAAGAGGAATAAATGTTGTTTCTATTATGGTCATCCCTAATGCTTTGCCACTTCTAATAAGGACGCTGCAGCTTCTTAAAGTTGATAATTTTTCGAAATTTTCACAAACGTGTTTTAGAAAATTGTATATTCTGGCTAAAGTAGTGAAGATGAGATAATTTTCTCAACATAAAATGAAAGAGGAAGAGATGCTGTTTCCAATAAAGTCCTTTCTAAATCTGTACGATTTTTAAAAAGGGCGCAACGGCCCTTCACAGTTGTCAATTTTTGAAATTTTCTGAAACACGTTTTGGAAAATGGCATTTACCCGTTTAACTAATGGAGATTAGAAAATCTTCTCAATATGAAATAAAAGAGGAAGAGTTCTATTGTCGAATAAGAATATCCTTCTTCGAGACATCTTATAAGACAGATTTTGAACAATTTTACAATTATAACAAACATTTCTTTTCTAGGTGAATTTGTGGACGATTATACAGTACGCGTAATTGACGTATTCGCAATGCCACAAACAGGCACCGGTGTGAGCGTCGAAGCCGTCGACCCCGTCTTCCAGGCGAAGATGTTGGATATGCTGCGACAAACCGGCCGACCTGAGATGGTCGTCGGCTGGTATCACTCTCATCCAGGTTTCGGCTGCTGGCTCTCCGGCGTCGACATCAACACGCAGCAGTCATTCGAGGCGCTCTCTGAACGCGCCGTCGCCGTGGTGGTCGACCCCATCCAATCCGTCAAGGGCAAAGTCGTCATCGACGCCTTCCGCCTCATCAACCCCAACATGATGGTACTCGGCCAGGAGCCGCGACAGACAACATCGAACTTGGGCCACCTTCAGAAACCCTCCGTGCAGGCCCTCATCCACGGCCTCAACCGCCATTATTACTCGATCAGCATCAACTATCGCAAGAACGAGCTCGAACAGAAGATGCTGCTCAATCTACACAAGAAGTCCTGGATGGACGGACTCACTCTGGCGAACTATGAAGAGAATTGCAGCGTTAATGAGAAGACCGTCTCGGAGATGCTTGAACTTGCGAAGAACTATAATAAGGCACTGGAGGATGAGGAGAAGATGACGCCTGAACAGTTGGCGATTAAGAATGTTGGCAAGCAGGATCCGAAGAGGCATCTGGAAGAGAAGATCGACGTGCTGATGACGAATAATATTGTGCAGTGCTTGGGGGCGATGCTCGACACGGAGGTGTTCAAATGATTTCGTTTATTTTACGGCACAATTTGCGTCATATTTGTAATTCTAAGAAACTAAAAACTAACTTAAAATTAAAATATTACAGTTTAAGACTTGTGAATTTCGTATTTGTTTTCCAAATTGTTTTTGGATGATTTTATCACTTCATTTTAATATATTTTCAAAGTAAATTTAACTGAATTTTTTACCAGTTTCATTTTGAAACCTTTGAAAATGGTTTTAGGGTTGTACATCTCGTACGCAACTCTTTTTGATAAAAATGATACTCGAAAACTATTCAACTTTTTCAGGATGTTTTTACATGTTCCCATAGAGAATGATATCCATTAGATACCATTTTTAGCTTGTTCGGAGTCCATATTTACTCGATCGGAAAAACTTTATCTTTTTCACCAAAAATCACTCAAGGGGTCTCTGGCCTCTCTGTTACAAATAAATTATATTTCAATGAAAATCCCGCATTTGAGAAGTTTTATTTATTTTTCATTTGTTACAAATTTCAATTCGTATACATTTAAACATATATCATTCTATGTACATATGTAAAAAATTGTTCATTTTATACCCTAAAATTTCGCACCAGGTGTATGCCGCCCAGGTGGTGCAGTGGTAGAGTCGAAGCATGCGAATCCGAGGGTTGTGAGTTCGGAGCCCGCTCGGGTCGGTCGCTTTTCCCGTCTAATAGGTGCTCGTGAGTCGTGACTCGGGAGATGCAGTTCGCCGCGGAGCGGCGAACTGTAAGATTGCAGCCCATCGGGTAAACGAAATACCGCCGCGAAGCGGCGGTTGACCATTGTATTTTGCTAAAACGTATGATTATAAATAAAATTCAAGAAAAAAAATTTGCGCATCTCCGCAGGCAGGAATCGAACCCGCCGCGCCCAAACAATAAGCGCATCCCTTAACCACTAGACCAACACGCTAACTTACCGAAATAGATCTTCGAACAAGCTAAAACGAGTAATAAATGAAAGAGGACATTCTCTACAAGGGAATGTAATGGTACATACAATATGAATTCAAATTTTTGTACATATCTTATAAATAAACATATCACTTATTACAAAAATTTCAAATAATACAGATACCATTGATTTTCTGTCTATTAACTAAACTTTCACTTTTCTTATATAAAATAAGAATGAATATGTTAAAACAAATTAACACGACCATCAAACTACTCAAAGCAAGGAAATAATAAAATAGCATATCATAATCATACCTTGATACCACAACATCATCTTCATTCCTTACCCTTAACGTAGTTAACGTACAATCGCCTTTAACATTTTCCTTGTTAACATTACTTTCAGTACATTCATACTCACACGTTTCTTCATCTTCATTAAAATATAAAATCCGAAACTCTTGCTTAGTATTCATCGAACATATCTTAGCAAAGCTATCTTTACCTTTATCACCTTGAAGCATCGCAAAATATTCTTCTCTTAAATCCAACGTATCCAAATTTGGCAAATCTAATACTAATTTCTTTAAACGACATCTTTGCAGGACTAAAACTTGTAAATATTCCGATTTTATCGCGACTTCTTCAAGTAGTTCGTATTCAGAAAGATCAATTTGATCGATTGACGGATTGGTAAGATCCCAATCGATTTTATCAAACTTGTTATTCGTTAGACTTATGTGTATCATGGAAGGAAACGAAGCAAAGTTGATCGTAAATAAATTATTGGAATCCATATTTAAGACTTGAATATTGGGAGCTGTGAAAATGGCTGTTCGGAGCCGATTCCTGCTGAGATCAACATCAATCACGTTGGGAAATGCATCGAAGAATGTCTGGTCTACTGAGAGGATGTTACTGCCCGAGAAGTTGAAGCTCATTAAGTTTTCAGTGTTCTTTTGGTGTTTTGTAGCGTCTGATTTTACGAAATCCGAGGTCAATTTTTCGCAAAGTTTTAAATTTGTCAATTGGAAGTTCTCCATTTTCTTTATATCATTTGCAACGTTATACTCTATTGCCACCATTAATATTAGTAATAGAAATTTCATTACAAAGATTTCTTTTGCTAGAGCTTATGAAATTCCAAATAAACGTGGTTGTTTGTTTGTTTTTACATTTTTTTTGGGGATTATTAGAAAAGGTCTGTTGATATTCACCTTATGAAGTTCTATTACAAAATAAAAAATAATTAAATTTGATAAGGTGAAAAAGATATATTTACCTGTCTTCTTCTATTGTTGACATAATATATAATTTTATTATATATTATTCGATTGTACATGCTTCTATAAAGCTACAAAGAAAATTTTATTAATAAACAGGTCAGTAGGTCTTAGGGCTTTGATAATTTGTGTTTTATTATTAATAAAAGAAAGAAAATTGAATCATTTTCCTAGGATAATGAATTGAAGCTTGAAGGAACAAGATGGGATTTTATGTACAAAAAAAGATATCAGGAAAATGGGAAACATCTGGATTTTAATAATCAATTAAACTTAAAGGAGGCAATACCCAAAAGGATGAAATAAAAATATTCTCTGGTTACTATACATAAATGACTTACTTTTACAAAAATGTTTATAGTTCGCGGAATCAGATAAGACTATAGGGGTTTCACCATAGACTAATAATATCACTCTTTGACACTAATGCACGCTATTCCAAACTTCCACAATTACTTACAATTAGTTAAGTAGTGACTAAAGTATAAGTGGATCAGTTTATATAAACACAATTCCCGATAAAGCTTTTTTATGTAAGTACCCTTTGAATAGATTAGTGTTAATCGTAGACTGAGGTCATTAGATCTCTTCAATGTACTCTTATCAGAATTCAGCGAAATCTAGCAGACAAAATCTTTCAGATCATAGAGATACACAAATGAACAGTAAGTGCTCGGTTGTTTCTGCCTCTGATTAACATAATCTGCAACTTGTGAGGTCGTCTTTGCCAATATTGGCTAGGTGGTAAAGAATCTCGTTACCCAGCCTTTTTCAGCTTGTTAATTTCTTGGGCTTTATCGAATGGAACATCGAGAAACCTCTTGGCGTGCCTACGAGCCTCTTCGACCGGCGTGGTCTCGTAATTAATACAATGCCATTTGCCTGATTTCCTGTGGATATTGATACTCCACAGGTTTTTTTAGGGCCAGGGAAGGTGGTTTCTGCTGCCTTTTTGTCTAGCATGTCCGCCTTAGTGTTGCTTATATCTTGGTGCGCGGGTACCCATTGTATTCTGAGAAATTCCAATTACTTAAGTTCCAGTATGAATGCTTTTAGATAAAGAGTGTTCAAAATGTATTTAAGTACCAGATTGTCTATAATTCAAGCCCGATTTGCAAACAAGCGTTCCGACAACATTTTTTTGGTATATTAGAATATTATAGTGATAAAAATATGCACGCATTTCATGCTAAATGCTTAGAAATTTATTTATAACGATTCGTGTCATTCACATGATTATCGCGATTGCATCGCCATAGCACTTGTCTCGAAATTTTGATAAATATAATTAACTGTAATTGTACCATTTTTTGTAATTGTAATTGACAATAATAAAACATGTGTATGTGTTCATCCATTGTGTACGATCACAGAAAGGTGTAAATTCCAAAGTAATGCCATTCTCCCAACAAAATGACATTGTTGTTGTACATCCACGTTTGCACTTTTCGCATGAAATGTGAAAATCGGTGAGTACACACAAGGACAAGTCCTGGAATTTCGAAATTTTGTTTTTGGCTTTTCACAAAAAGTACTGAGACACCCTCACTTGCAAAAATTCTTCCGGCACTTGTGCGACTCATGTAAATCAGATGTGAAATTTAGAAATACTCCTAATTATTAATATAATAAGCAACAAAAAAAAATAAAAAAGCAAATCTCTCAAAAAATAAAAAAGAAACAATTTGTTAGTCAGTTCAGTGGGACAGTAGGCAACCCAACACATACGACAATGTCCAATGACAGCGGAGGACGTATCACGTCATTTGTCAATACGAACACCATCGAGGATCGCCGACGTTCAAATTCAAACTTCAAGGTCGTTTCGGAGAACTTATTGTAACGCTATTAGCAAGAGTAATCGCGAAGTGAGCATCGCGCGGCGGACAGTCTTAATGATGCACTGTCTTTGTGTAATTGTGAGCTCAGGGGTAATTGGTCGGGTTGGTTGGCATTTTCTCTCGCTGATAGTGCCGCGAAGTTTAAATTATTAAAGTCTTCTAACACTTTTAAAAAAGAGAATAGCTAAAACGATTGGAAGTTTCTAAGAGATACTTTGCCAAAAATCACAACACTCTCGGCTCATATTCACCTGCTTACTTCCGAAAGTAAGTGCGCGTTTAGAAGTTTCACTTAAAAAACGTAGCACTTACATATTCAGTTCTACCTCCTCCTATTCTGGCTCTTCATTAAAACCAATTTCTTGTAGGATCCCCAAATTCGCAAGTTCTGTGGGTTGTTCCTTATATCTCAAATGTCGCTTGTATCTCTATACAAAACTTCGTTGGCTACACGGCCAGTGTTTCAAACAACTTGTATATTACTGTATAACTCGTATCTGGAGGTGCTCACCGACATAAAAAACAGCCTGAAAAAGAGAAATATTTTTAAAATTTTATTTAATTACTTCTAAATTATACGCAATCTCTTTCCTTTCAGCCCCCAATTAGACAGTAAACACGATGAAGAACGATTATTTATACACGTAATCATAAAATGGCATATTCTTTCCCTTCATTCTTGTAAAAATGTAAAAAACTGGGCTTATTGTACGTTTTCAAAAAGATTTGTGCTTTGAGAGCATCTTGCATAAACATGAACACACTAATGTGTGTTTAACATATACAAGATTCACATGATTCAAACAATTCGTTGAATCTGTATAAAAAGAATATTAAATACATTAAATATACAGAGTATAAAATGATTTCCCATATAAAAAATCGCATAATATAAAAAAAAAATCTCTAAAAACAAGTATTTTGGCATTGGCTTGGACTTAAACAATATTAAAAATACCTTAAAAATCGATTAAAAATTGTAAATGATTTTAAGAATTGAAATTCTTATCTTTTTTTTTATAATTATCCAATAAATGGATAATTAATGAGAATTATTCATTATTACAAGGCCGAATTCACCGAGTGTGCACGAATCGGATTGAGGCGTTCGAGACTGTTGCTGTCGCAATTCCGGCTGGAGCCGCGATGATGGCTCCGCCTACTGCTCGAGTTGCGCTGTTGCTGTTGGTCGCTGAGGTTCGTGCTCTGCGTGCGATTGCCCAGCGATGATTTCGATGTGAGCGAGGATTGGCTGCCGGAGGTGCGCTTTATTGGCGCACGCTCCCACGTGCCGTCGGAGGGCGGCGCGTGTTGGGCGTGGTGTGCATGCGCATGCGATGCCGTTGGCATTGTATGCGCACTCCCATGCGAGCTGTGCGTGTGCGTCGATGAGCTGCCACCATTGGTCGAACGTCCCGCGGTGTTGTATTTACCGCCGCTACTGCTGCTACAGCCCCCACCACCATTACCCATGCCGACGCCCGATGAAGAGGCATCGCTCTTAAAGTAGGCGGAGGTTGGAGCGTTACCGTTCTGCTTCCACACCCGCAGCCGATGGCTGATCTCACCGAAGCTTGGCCGGCGGATGGCCAACTCCGCCCAGCATTCGACCATCAGAGCGTAGCAGTAGCTAGGGCACGCCTCCGGGCAGGGGAGGAGTTTACGGGAGCGTATCATGTTGATTACTTCTTGATTGTTATAACCATAATATGGCTGTAAAATCATATGTTTTGTTAATTTTGAACAGATAGTTTACAAACAAGTACAAAACAATAGTCCACATTAGACATGACAGACGATGATGAAATATCGATATTTGCCGAAATCGATATTTTCAATTTTTCGATATACCGATATAAAAATATCATCTTGGAATTATCGCCATCTGTATATGGGTTTGAGGACTAATTACAGTTCCCAACAACTTGCAGTGATCATTAATTCACATGGAATCTGGCACTCATACACCGTTCCTAACCTGCATCCGCGATTTTTTGTTATTGTTAATCTTATGATAACGACGAAAATGAAAAAGAAAAATTGCAAATTTTGAACCTCTCAGAATACTTCTCAGATGGCGGATACGTCAATGACATGTCAAAACGATATTAAAAATTTCTATGTTGATATCGACATTTTTAATCGATATTACGGAAACTGAAATTATCGACAAATATCGATATATGTCTATATGTATCGGTAAATGTCTAGTCCACATGTGACATAATCAATACATATTTTTTCTTATCTTATATCAGTTCATTTAGTACTATTTATAGATTTTACAATGTGTTTACTGCTAGGTTTATCTCGAGTAATTCTATAAAAATTGATAAAAACAATTACTAGAGTTGTCGCATGAACTTTAATCTCATTTAATAAATAAAATACTAGATATATTGACAGCATGTGCGTCGTCACACTGAATAAGGGAATTTTCCAAACAAAATACTAATAATGAAAAACGTCTTCTGTCGCCCATGAATAGCTGTTAAATGAATGAAATAAAAATTAAATATACCTGAAGTCCATAACTGTAAATTTCCCATAGGACAACACCGTATGACCAAACATCACTCTCTGTCGTAAATTTCCCGTATAAAATTGACTCAGGTGGCATCCATCTCACAGGAAGAAGTGATTTTGATTGCACTCTGTTAAAAACAAAGTTAATTATTGAAAATTCATAGTAGTTAGTGGTAATATAAATAAATAAATAAAGTACCAAAATTCATACCTGTAGTAATCACAACTATACATATCTCGCGACAAACCAAAGTCACTGATCTTCACAATCAAATCCTTCGAGACGAGACAATTTCGCGCCGCTAAATCGCGATGCACGTAATGATTCTCGGACAAGTACTCCATTCCTTGAGCGATTTGTATGGAAATATGTAGGAACTGCAGTTGAGTTAGGGCCTTGCCTTCGTTGGGCGAGTTACCGATGAGGAATTCATGTAAATCTCCCTGGAAAGAAAATAAATATTATAATAATATTCATGTTTTTGGTTAAAAAATAGTATGAAATGTATCTGAAAAAAATCTGCAACTATTTGTTGGACAATTTTTCTTCTCAAATTTAGTAGAACTTTTTGCAAATGATGATATTTGTGAAATAGCTGTATTAAACTGCGTGCAATCCCTTACATTTTTATAAGATCTTGTTTACATTTAAATGTTATTCAGGATTGTATTTATTACGTGGTACTTTCATCAGACTTTTTATTTCATTTATCATTTAGTATCCTTGACATATTTAAATGAAATATCTCTAAACGTTTCTATATTTTCAAGGTTTGGTACCTTCCTATTCGTCTATTCCCTGGTGTAGAACTAATTTTTTGGTTCAAAAAATACATTTTATTGATTAAACTCTTGATTTTCGGAAAGTAATAAATAATGATCCATAGAAGAATCCCTTCCGGTCCGTCAAAAATTTTAGGGTAATCCCCCTAACCACCCGATGAAATGTTCCAAAAGGAACCTACGTATGTCCAACAAAGTCCTACAAAATGAGTATTAAAAGACGGAAATATGTAACGTGATTACTTTCAATTAACGAACAGCGAAGTTGTTGTCAAATCTGTTTAACAAAAAAATTGAAATTTCCTGATCGTACCATTTAACATCAAAACCATTGCAAAATTCTAAGCATTTAACCTTTATAAACTGACAACTTAATGAATTTTCAAGATAAGATCTAAGATATTTTTTTAACTTTTACTTACCTCAGACATATATTCAAAAAGCATACACATTGGCTCCTGTTTCATAACGACACCTAGCAGACAAATTATATTGGGATGTTTGAGCTCGGAGATTAATTCAATTTCACGCTGGAAATCCGCTTGAGTTTTGGCACTGGCGTTTTCTTTCAGCGACTTAACAGCCACGAAAATCCTCCCCGACGTTTTACTTCTTAATTCACCTTTGTAGACCTTCCCGAAAGCACCTTCACCCAACTCTTCGACGAACGCAACTTCTTTCAGCGAATATTGCGGAACATTCTGGAAGCCATTCTTCGCGTGTTGTCCTCTCGCAGGTGGGATATTAGGGGGCAAAAGACTGTTTAATTCAATCGGTGGAGCTGTCGGACTTCCATTGCCGTAGATATTTTTATCTGCTGTAGGTATACTCATCTAAAACATAGAAAATTTAAAAAAAGGTTATAGAATAAATAGGCAGGTTCTAGACCCATCCCCACTCCTCAATTGTATATAAATAATTTTTTGGGATTTGCAAAAACTAACTTTTAACAGTTTTTGGTCCCGAAAAGTGTGAAGAATCATCAAAATGAAGAAAAAACAAAGAACAAATGAAAAAAAGAGAGAAAAATGCAACTCACATTCCGTAAACCCCTCGGCTGTTTATTGTTCCGTTTGCAGCAGTACATAAACAATGCAAGGAATGCGAGCGTGAGAAAAATGAAGCCAATCCCGCCGATATACGTCCAGATGATGTTTGCGCATCGACCGAGCCCGCACACCTCGCGCCTATTGTGCTCGACGTAGCAGTAGGGTTCGAGCATCTCGCCGCCGGGATTCCGGCAGTAGTTGTGTCCGATGAGCTCCGGATGGTCGGAGAGAGGAAAGTGCACCTGGTGCGACCAGCGCATACAGCGAGCGTTCGTTACGCTCACGTCAACGGTGCCACGGTAGAGCTGCCCACTATCCCAATAGCATTTGTCGTCCTTATTCACGCTCTGAGCACGTTCCACGCCTAGTTTCAGACAGCGTTCGTTGTCTTTATCGTCTTCTTCGGGGAGGTCTTTGCATTCTTCCAATTCTAACATTCGGCCTGGAAGAAAATCGTTTATTTATTAAGAAAGCTTATTCTTTAGGAATAATTAATTTTAAAAATGTATAAAGATTTGGTTATAGAGAATTGTGGAGAGTTCTCGACCCACCCCCACTCCAATTATTTCTATCGTATATTGCAGAATAAGTAGTAAAAAATGAGCAAAATCTTACCAAGTACTGGATGACGTTTTGCAATCGAATATTCCTTACTGCACACCTCAGTTTCGAGGAGAATACAATCCTGTTTGCAGATCCTTTGAAGTTTGAGATTCGTCATCGTTCGTAGAAGTTTGAGTGTGGTGTTCTTGAGCACGTTGTATTTGTTGATATAGTATTTTTGATATGAGTTTGTGTGTTCGGGATCACGGCAAAGGGGAAACGCAGAGAAGCACATGATTGGCAGGACGAATTTATTGCAACCTGTGGATATTTCACTATAAAGAAGAAATACATTTCATTAATTTACATATCGATCTAAGAAAGCGTTTAAATGCATATCAATATTGAACATCATATACCCAGAAAATAATCATTTGATTATTTATCAATGTTTTAAAGGGTATTAATAATGAACTATTTAAATACAATCAATGGCCATTTCACATTCATTTATCCAACTTTCTGATAAAGTTTAGATGATTCATATCGGTTGAGTAGATATGGAAATACAAAGTACTTT
>WSZQ02088542.1:46980-59566 GCA_019419845.2 Weissflogia rhopalogaster | reverse complement strand
TAAAATAGCATAGCGATAGGAAAACCTAGAAGAGTTTACAGAACTGGAAGAAAGACATTTGTGACGGCAGAGATTTTACATAGCTCTACGAAAAATGTGCATCGCAGAGGAACCCCACATACGTTACAATGGTACATTATAATATTACTCCAGAACATCAACTCATTCAATTATCCCATTAACATTTTACCCCTTATAGCATTGGTATTTCGCATTCATTATTTTCCATCAATTCTTTTGACAAATGTATTTTGCCGGTATTATTACAGATTTCAATGCACAATAACAATTTAAGCTCTTAACAACTTACTACTGCAAACTTTATTATTAACTGAGCACACGATTTATATTTGTTTCTGATAGCTACTGCCATTTTTGATGATTAATGACTAACTGTCAACAATCACAGATTCATTTTATAGAAAGAAACATATCTAAATTTATTGTAGCACTTACACTGGAGTAATGCGAGCAGGTAAGTTGCGCGTGTGACCATGAATTTCGACGATGAGTACACGTACGAAGACTCTGGCAATGAGACAAGTGGCGATGACGTCGACTTCGGCGTTGAGGTGGATGGCGCCTCCAACACCAACCTGACACCATTCGACGAAGAATATCAATACGAGGTGCTCTCTACTGACCAGATCGTCCAGCACATGACGGATTGTATTCGGGAAGTGAACACAGTTGTGCAGATTCCATCGACTACCACGCGAATACTACTTAATTACTTCAAATGGGACAAGGAGAAATTGATGGAGCGCTTCTACGACGCTAACCAGGAAGATTTATTTAAGGAAGCGCATGTTATCAATCCGTACAAGAAACCAATTCCACCCACAATTTCATCTCCGGCACCGTCCAGCAATAGTAGAAGTAGTAAGGAAAAGGAAAGCAAGGGAGAGAAAGTCAAGAAGGAAAAACAAGCTAGTCGCAATGCTAGTCAAAGTGGAGGTAACTTCTTATGTAAGACATTTCGTTCTTTCCAAATATCATTTGAAATTTGAACATTACAGCCAACACGGAAGAATGTGATATATGTTTTATGGTGTTGCCATTAACAGAGATGACTGGCATGGAATGTGGTCATCGTTTCTGCTATCAATGTTGGAATGAATATTTAACCACCAAAATAATGGAAGAGGGTGTCGGGCAAACTATAGCATGTGCAGCTCATAACTGCTCCATTTTGGTTGATGACCAAACAGTCATGCGATTGGTGAAAGATAGTCGTGTACGATTAAAATACCAGCAATTTATTACTAATAGCTTTGTCGAATGTAATCGACTAATGCGATGGTGTCCCAGTCCGGATTGTACTTTCGCAATTAAAGTAGAACAAGCTTCATTTTTATACACATACATATTTTCATCGGTTGCTGTTGCAGGTAGCTTACGTTGAGGCAAAGCCAGTTACCTGTTCATGCGGTCACACATTTTGTTATATGTGCGGAGAGAACTGGCATGACCCAGTGCGTTGTACCATATTGAAACGTTGGATCAAGAAGTGTGACGATGATTCGGAGACTTCCAACTGGATAGCGGCTAACACAAAGGAATGCCCGAAATGTAAGGCAACGATTGAGAAAGATGGAGGTTGCAATCATATGATCTGCAAGAATCAAAATTGTAAAGCCGATTTTTGCTGGGTATGTTTGGGACCATGGGAACCACATGGAAGTAGTTGGTACAATTGCAATAGATATGATGAGGACGAGGCGAAAGCAGCTCGAAATGCCCAAGAAAAATCGCGAGCCAAACTCCAACGTTATCTATTTTATTGTAATCGTTATATGAATCATATGCAGAGTCTGCGTTTCGAATACAAATTATATATGTCCATCAAAGACAAGATGGAAGAAATGCAACAGCACAATATGAGTTGGATCGAAGTGCAGTTCCTCAAGAAAGCTGTGGATATTCTTTGCGAATGCCGACAGGCACTTATGTATACCTATGTGTTTGCATTCTATTTAAAGAAAACCAATCAGTCCGTCATATTTGAAGATAACCAAAAAGATTTGGAGACTGCAACTGAAATGCTGAGTGAATATCTGGAGCGAGATATAACCCAAGAGAATTTGGTAGATATAAAACAGAAAGTACAAGACAAATACCGATATTGTGACGGTCGCCGAAAAGCACTATTAGAACACGTGCATGAAGGCTATGAGAAAGACTGGTGGCAGTATTCGGATTAAAAACGAGGATTCAAAGCACACCCAAACGCCGGATTTCCGTACTATATTTATCAGCTGAGAAACACGACATACACAATAATGTGCGTAACAAGTTGTAATTACTGGTCGCTTAATTAACGTTTCTAATTCACTCTATAAATATAAATTATCTTGTTCTCCGATCGTTATATCAAATTTGGGGTCATTTACTGCTTCTTTTTCTTGGATGATGGTCCACTGTCTTCACCTTGAAGGGTACTTTTCGGTTGTGACTTCGAATAGGCAGGTGTAATCCAATATGGATTCTCTTCAGCTTCTTTGGCATATTTCAAAATCGCCTCTCGTGGATCCTGATCGTCATCAACACGTTTACTCAAACCAAGGTTACGAATAACGAAACTACTTAAAGTTCCACCAGAAGAAGCTACGCGCCCACCTTGTCCCGAAGTAATGGGTAAATCAGGTCTTTTCGACTTTAGGGGATCTAGGCGATCCTTTTCCATTTGTTTCCGACTAGTTTTGCGTCGTTCTTGTCTGAATAATGGTAACGCATGCGGGGTAATAACTTGCTGTGTGCTGATAACTTCAGGATGTTGCACTTTGCGTTGGGCTTTGGCAGCGCATAGGGTTGCACCACGCAAACTGCGTTTCTCGTCGTAAAAGCATTTGATAATACCATTACCAGTACCGACAAAAATCTGATTCAACTTTGGATGCCAAATTGTTTTGATTACATGAGAATCACCGACTTCCAATTTTCGACAAAGTTGAAACGAATGCGAATCATAAATCATTAAATAACCTTTCTTTTCGCCTTTCCTTAAGGACGTGCATGTAACAACCATGCGATCGTCAGGGCTAAATATGGCATCTGTCATATCATATCTCGAGAATAAACCTGTTACTTCATTTATAGCTTTCTTAAAGTAACGTAAATCCCACAACTTCATCGTATCATCCATACTTCGCGTTACTAAATGCTCACCAACATGCGAATAACAAATACTGCTTATTTCAGTTGGTTGATGCGCATTGCGGCAGATGCTGGTCGGTGATACCGTGCTTCGTCGCAAGTCCCACAATTGTAGCGATCCATCAGCACACCCAAAACCATATACACGACCATCGCGGCTATAACAGCATGAAGTTGGTGCAGTCTTCAAGCCATTTTGTGCGCGACATTTTATCAACTCTTTATGGTGTTTACCACCTTTATATACATCCCACGATCTGGCAGTACCATCTGCCGATGTTGTTAGGAATTCCTCTCTGGAAATTGGACTCCATGCTCCGGCAAGTAAACTTGCAGTATGGCCAGTTGTCCTCGCTTGATCCGACAAATACATGTCACCTTTGACGGTCTCCAATTTTTCGAAACCATCACGATCGATAACTTTTGCTTGTGCCGCACCAGAAACGACCAATAACAAATCTCCAGTGCCCGAGTATTGCAAACTACGAATTGGATGATTATCGCAGGGTTGTAGGGTGCGAAAGGACCGCATGCTTGAGTCCATTCCTGCGAAATCCCAGAAGGAGACTTCATAATCTACTGAACCTAAAATTTAAAAAATGGTACGAGGTATTAATTATGCGCATAAGTTAGTTAACTCATGTTGCAATTGATAGGCTTTTTAGTTCAAATAGTTAATGAAGTCATCTGTCGGTTGTTGATAAAACATATTTATAATAGTTAAAAACTTTAAGTCACTTAATACGTTCGCGCTGGGATCTATAATCAAAACACTCTGAGAAATCTTTCGAATAACGATTCAGGCATATATAAGATTAATTGTAATAATTGTAAAAAAAGAAATTATATATAGGACAAACAGGTTCAACATTAGATTTAAGGAACATTTGCTCTGCCTTAACCGAACGTCTTGCAACATCTGGACACCAGTGCAAATTTGCAAATCTTACATTTAGATAATAAAAGCCATAAACTAAACGTATTGGAAGCAATCTACATAACAAGAGCCATAAAGGATAATGCTGAAAATGTTCTTAACGATCAGTTGAATTTACTTATCAACACCCCTCTAACGCGAACTTTGATACCTGCGTCTGTATAAATACCACTTTGTAACTTTTTAACATTCAGTACCTGCTGATGCCGCATAGGCGAAATACGTACGAAATTTAAATAAACAAGTAAAACATTTAAAGTATTAAGTGACTTAAAGTTTCTAACTATTTTTAGTTCATATCTAGGTTATCAATCAAAATTGTAAGTACTACGGTTAGACCTAGAAATAAAGTAAATTTAAAATATATTTTTGCCTCAATAACAAAAATAAACTCTTTGTTTGTCGATTACACTATAAAGTGATGTTGTTACATTTAAAACTATCTTTTTTGGAATAGTTCCTCTCAAGAAAATTTTATTACAAAATTATTATATCTAAAAAATACTCGATTAAAAATACTTCTTTGCAAAATAGCCCACAATGCCCCCCGCATTGTGGGCTATACCGGGGCCCCTTAGGAACTCACCTAACTGATAATAAAAAGTGTGATAATCACACCATCACCGCGTAGATTAAGCATGGTCTCTCAAATTATTTGAGCGCACTTGTTAAGTTTCGACTGTGAGAATTAAGGATACCTATACTAAGAACCTACTAATTATATTGCAAAAACTCAATAACATTAAATATATTTGACCATTCCTATTATTAGTTCGAGTTATTAAACAGATATACTTAGCAAAATAACTTCCTTTTAAATCAATCAATACAAGTTTATCAATATATATTATTTAGATAAATCCTGATGTTACCTCTATTTTTTTACCGAAATGTTTTAATTCGGTAAAGTATTAAATAATAAATACCTGAAGCTAGCCTTGCTCCACTGGGATCACAACTCATAGCTGTTACAGCCTTAGTTCCATGCGTCATGGAAACTTCGTGTGAACATGGAATAAAGATATCATCCTCAACGTTATCATCATCGCTTTCATCTTCATCAGTTTCGCCAGATTGTCTTGTTTTCGTTACATCCACTTCGGGTTTGACACCAGTGTGTTTTGGCTCAACCATTTCTGAAATAATCAATAATAATACCTGTTTCATGCACTTTCGTATAAAAAGTACCGTTTGGAATGGGGGGTCCAATAAAATCATCATCATCACTAGATTCATTGTCGGAGTTTTTCTCGTCTATAACATGTTCATCAACTGCAGCAGGTTTTGTTATTTCTCTGGCCGTTTTCTTGACTTGTTCAACCATTGCCTGCAACAAAAGCATTTTGTATAATGAGAACATCGGTATATAGCATGGGCACCTTACTTGAACGTCGAATGATTTTGCTTTCTTTCCAAATGAACTAATTCCCATAACATCTTTCATATGTACTGATTCTGTATCTTCATCGAGTGTTTCAATTACTTTTGGGCCAAATGTTCCGATAGCCTCTGTTGATTCAACCTGTTTTGCATTCTGTGCAAAATTCACACTGATCTTACCAAATGTTATTTTCTTTCTATGCATTATTTTTTCATACGCAATCAAAGCAAAGTAGATTCATAGGTTATGTCAGCTATGTTGTTGTTCTTATTGACATTTGACGCATTTGCCTAGTTTTAAACTCACATGTTAAATTATTGACTGTTAGGGGGCGCTGAGACCAGGTACCAGTTGCGGACGGAAAAATTTCAGATATACTTTGGGGTATTTGTAAAGAGAACCTATGCGTACCGTATTTATGTATCATCTATGACCGGTACCACGCAGCGGCAAAATGCGAATGCCATTCTTGTACGGATCGAGTTCTCATTAAATATGGTTTGCTTTGATATACACATTTACGCCTAAATGTAAGGTAATTATTGAGATATATATCGTGTAAAAAAACGTCTTTTCCAAAAATGTCGAGTTTTACGTTTTGCAAGCCCACCTGGGCACCACAGAAACCACACAACAAAAAAATTAACAATTGTAAATGTGCGCAACCCACAACACTCAGAACATATGATACAGCAACATCACAATTACAATAATAACAGCAAATACATAATAAATAAAAATCCAGGCTAAAGGACCAATATGGCCGATGGCCAGGTATGAGGACCAAATATACAAGGTTTTTTTGTAGAGTTTTAGATTTTTTTTTTCATATCATAAATCATGCAGCAATCGATTCAGTCTGAAAATATCTTCACTTCATCCTGGCGCTCCTCATCCTCCCATCTTTTCCTCTGATATACTCTTCTTCTGCAGCCTATGCATCCAGGCCATTAGCATTCCATGGGGTGTCCTATTTTCTTCCACCCTGCTTACGTGCCTTGCGCGTCAGTCACTAGCGTCCGCTAGCGCATAACTGGATGTGAGCCTAAAACGCAAGCTGCCTTGGAAACGAGGCAAGTGAAAGTCCTGAAAGACATAATAAATTTAGAAAGGACTCCAGATTATATTGTGATGTAGGAATAATGCGGTATGAGAATTGTAAATGAAGGTTGGCCAGTTGAAGAAATGTTTAAGAATTTGAAGGATTGAAATAAGGGAGATTGAAGATACTGTCCCTTATCTTCAATCTCCTGGGTACCAGGACCTACAGGATACCTGGAGCCAGAATATTTTAGAAGGAGGAATTTTGGGAATGAGGAGAAACGATTCAGAGAAAGGGCACGGTGTGAATCAGAAGAAAGGGGAAGGAAAACATGGATGGTATTTAGAAAATGAGAAATTCTTGCGTTGTTTATTTTGCAGGCCTGCTGGAGCGATGGGAGATAATAATATGCCGACGGGGCAAAGGTATCATACGTCTTCTTAGGATTAAGAAGAAGAGGTTGATCAAATTATGGAACTTACTCATAGAGAGTATAATTGATAAATGGATAAATTATTGAGCAGTCAGGATGTAACACAATTACATGGTTATTAATGATTGATAGATAACATATAATTGGTATACTAAAGTAAATCCTTGATTATTTCCTCATATTACATATGTTTATGACACACAATTTACAAAAACTCATAGAGAGTGTAATTGATAAAAGGATAAATTATTGAGCAGTCAGGATGTAACACAATTACATGATTATTAATGATTGATAGACAACATATAATTGGTATACTAATGTAAATCGTTGATTATTTCCTCTTATTAAATATATTTATGACGCACAATTTACAAAAACCAACAATATAATTATTGTAAATAATTTCTGCTCGAGCTAATAGTGAAATTAATTTTAATTGATTAGATTTACGTGTAAATTTCTATATTCTATTAGAGATATAAATAAGATTTTGGTGTATTTTTTTTAGTTGGGAAGTAATAACGCTGCAAAATGTTATACTCAAATTTTATTGTTTTAATGTGTGGGATTGTAAGTGCTCTTCTGTTTGAAGTATATGCAGGTATGTGTGTCTTGCCTTATTGATTTCAAATATATTTCTTGTAATAAATAACCTTTTAAAGATGATATTTGCACGCGCGCCGGAAAGGGTAACTATACATGTTGTATTGGATATGATTTGAAGAGTATGCCGGCAAGACAGAAAGGTATATAAGCTGATTTTCTCCAGTTAACAAATTATTCAAAAAATAACTTTTAGCATGTGTGAAATTATCAAGGGTTCCAAATAAAATTGCTATTAAAGTGGCATTCCTAGTAAACGATAAAAAATTAGCAGAAAAGACACTTAGTAAGTATTCTGTACATATTATTTCAAGTTTCGATTTTTTATTGATATTGTTATGGATTCATAAAGATGCAGAAGGAAAACCTGTGTGTGTACCGGTAGGATCCACTCCTGTTTCGGTTTGTATGATTGCTGATGAACTCACCGTAAATAGTGACAAAAAATCTGGAAAAATCTGCCCGTCGATCTTTATTCAAGTATTGGCAGAAAGAATTTTAAAACAGAAACTTCCGTGTATGGTATTGGACGGTGATAAGCTTATTATTGTGAAAGACTAGAATTTGCAAAAAAATAAAATCTTTCCGATAACTTTATAAAGAAGTCTGATTACTTTAATGATCATAGATATAAAAACCGAAATTTTCCTATTGGTTTAAAATTTTTATTATTTAATATGTGGCGGTCTATGCCTCACTTTAGCATGTGCTAGTTTTGTATTTCTTCTAGTTATTTTCCACTATCTATACTCTCAATTTCAACTCTGCAAAGCGAAATATGCAGGCTATTTCACGAGGACGCAGAAACATCCGAGCACATAATCTACTATTTTCTACTGACCAAGAAAGTGGGCGGATTACCCACCAAGGATGCTGTAAAGATCATAAATACTTTAGGGCTCCTTTCATGTTAGGTAGTTGGGACAGGACAATAGAACAATCTGGTTGCAGTTTGCAAGAGGCTTGTGGGGTTTTTGATTGTGTAACAACGAGTGATATTAATAAGCAAGTGTAAATAACAAAAAGCATTTATTGACTAACACCAAACGCGACGAGCAAACGTTCTAATGTACAGCACGATATACGATGTAGATTCAGAGCACACCAAATTCGCGACTTTCCTTGACCGAGGTTTGAAACTGTCTTCCCACGCAAAGTTGCTAGAGGCTTAAAAGAGCGACGCGCGCGGGGTTGGGGTAGGAAACCTATCTCCTCATCAGCTAAGCGCACTAAGGAGAGGTGCAGGAGAGAAGGTCGCTTTTCTACTTTGGAGATTGAAGCGGCATCAGTTTTGACCGTTCTGGGAAAAGCCAGCGACGCAGCTGTGGGGCTGAAAACGGTCGGAACCTTCCGCTGGATAGGCTGTGGCGCTTACAATCGCCACGGGAATTAAGGCGCGAGTCTCTAGACATGTGCAGTGCGATAAAAAGAGGTAGAGAAGTAGAGAAAAGGTTCTTAGATGAGATACAATACTAAAAGAAAAGGCAGTTCTCTTTGCGATTATACCCTCATCGCTTTATACTTCACCACAGTACTATTTATATTCTCCATACTGATAACTGTATGTTAAAAAGAAAATCATGACTGATTATTGATGCAGATGATTTGTGCTGCTATGGTGTATCATTCGTTTCGATACCGGAAGGAATTTCAAACATATAATAACATTTAAGCCAAAGTATAAAAACGAAAGTTCTGACAAAACATAATAACCAAGACAACAGCGATTGTCTTGAGGAATCCAGCTTGTTGTCCATCTGTTTATTCTCGCCACAGTATAGTTCAGTTATACAAAGGGGTCTGTATCGTAGACTGATGGGCAATAAGACTTCACAATGGATGGTGGTGGTGCTTTTGGCATTCTATTGTGTTGTTTGATTTCCCTTGTGCGCTTTCGAATCATATCATTCAATAAGTCTTTCAGACATTCGTGACTAGAATTTATGAATTAAACATTTATGAATTAAATATACCCATCTAGGGAGCAGTTTTACCTTTCTTCGATGAAAAATAATTTTGTAACTTGTCCATCAGCATTCATGGGTGGTTTAGAGTTGTAGGATTTTATACCAAGGGTAAACATACCTGTAGAAAAAAGTACATAAAATATAATCTCGGACTGTAAAAAAATGCTTTAGCAGTAACATATTTTCGAAAGTATAAAGTATTATTGACCTGTTTTGTATTGTTCGTAATCAATTAATCCAGTACGCATTCGATCCATCAGGTTAAATAGACAATCTGAAACACACATAAAAACACATATAATGCAAATATTCAGTGGAAAGTCGAATTGCGGGAAATAGCAAGTCTTATCAAACCTGTATGCTTCTTATCGTACAATAAAGGGGGATCACAGACACCTGAGCGATAAATCAAGCATTTGTCCAGAAGGTTAATAAGGAAAGTGATTGGGTCCGCTGGAATAAAATACAAAATCTATTTAAGTGAACTTGATACATCTGAAGGTACGTACATGGAGTTTCTGAGAGTAAATGGGCAATAAGAAATTGGAAAAACTCAAATATTTTATGCCCCCTTAGATATCGTTGCGCTTTGCGCATTGATTCGCTGGTCCCATTTATGAGACATTCTTCTTCATCTTTAAAATCACTCTTCTTCCTGATTTCTTCTGCAAATTCGATAGATTCATCTTCTTCTCCCCCTGTAGGTAGTCCCATCAAATATCTCAACTTGTCTTGGGCAAGTAATGTCGAATACGAGGGAGCTATTTCATGTATTCTATCTTCCTCGCTGAATGCCTCTTCTTCCTGACCATCAACACATGGTTCGCAAAGGCATATGTGTTTTGGCGTTCGCGCCCTCTTAATAGCAAGTTCAAGCGAAGAGAATGCATGTAAACCAAAACCAATTTTCAAATGATCCGGGGTGAGCGTATATTTACCGCGACCCTGAGTCGCTCTATCTAGAAGGCAGTCCCACTTTTTAGCCTTTTTTGTGTTCGTTGCAATTTCGAATGATTGCTTTAAATATTTTCCACGTAATACACAAGGCTTCTTGCTATTTTGAAGTAGCTCATATTCGTTTAAATCTGGCAACCGTATCGGTTCCATTTTAGAGTCAAGTGTTACTAAAAGTTATAAAAATATATTTAAATGCAATGGTTTCAAAACTGGGTAAAGCGTATTGTCAAGATGAAAATTAATAAATGATACCTAAGCAATGTTTATGTGGTCGCAGTTACGTAAACAAATAAGCGTGGATACGCTGATTACTCACCTCTGTTGTTTGTTACGAATTATTGTAATATATTTTGTTTCATTTGGTTGATTGTTTTTTTAGCGGGGGTCCCTTTATTCGCTGTTAATATAATAATTTCATAAGTGTTAATCGAGCAATTTGATTTTTGTCTAAAATTACTCACAAACATAGCCTCTTTCAGGCGATTATCACGTAAGAAACTGCAGAACTGCGAAAGGAACGCGGGAAGCCTGGCGCGACTTCCTTGCGCAGGAAGCAGGTCGTAGAAATAATACAGAAAGAAGTCAGTACATGTTAAAAGTTAAAATATACAGAAGAAAACCAAGAATATTCCATGAACCCATCCTTTCGTGCTCATCAAAATCCCAGCAGTCCGTTTCTCTATTGCCCCCATTAACCCCAACGCATTCAACCGTCACGTCCATTCCTAGAACCTTGCCCGC
Source organism: Weissflogia rhopalogaster (assembly GCA_019419845.2). NCBI lineage: Eukaryota > Metazoa > Arthropoda > Insecta > Coleoptera > Staphylinidae > Weissflogia > Weissflogia rhopalogaster. Next base: position 48,346 of record WSZQ02088542.1, on the reverse strand, counting down.
CAGAATTCCACCTTCAACCACGCCTACCCCATCTCATATTTTTGTATATAAATAGCGTGTAAGTCTTCAAATAAAATCAAGATAAAAGATTGAACGTGCCTCGTTTCACCTACCAGGAGTTCCGTCACGTCGTTCATGACGTACCCCTGTATATGTCAGAAAAGGACATCTGCGAAGAGCTCCGAGCAAAAGGGGTAAGCGTAAATAAAGTGACCAAGATGGCCTGTAATTGTAAGAATTGTGCATCGCATTTAGTCCTGGTGTACACGCCGCGTACCGATGATGGATTGAAGGTGAAAACAATTATGGAAATAGGCCCAATGCGGGTACGTGTAGAAGCAAAAAGGAGACTGAAAGTAGCCACGTAATTCTATCGGTGCCAACGTTTTGGGCATGTTCAATACAACCGCACTATGCCGGAAAAATGTTTGAAATGTGCCGGAAATCACCGCTCAAAGGAATGCAAAAAAACCGAAAACTTCAAGTGTGCCGACTGCGAGGGAAATCATATGGCATCTAGTTGGGAGCGCCCGAACCACGCAAAAAACTATACTTACGTACCAAGAGGGAAGCTCCGAGCGGAAACACGCAGAAAAGTCGAGGCCGCCAAAGTGGTCAACGGAATTAGCTACGCTAGTCGAACATCAAACGGTTCAGCTGAACTGTTGACTGAGGAACTTAATGAACAGTACCCTTAACATCATTACATGGAACGCTAAACTCGGTACGGCATAAAGGCACAGAGTTGGAAGGATTCTTACATGAGCACAATGTGTCGGTTGCACTCATCACCTCAAACCATCGCATGCCTTCAAAATCAGAGGGAATACAGTTCTTCGGAAAAATCGCAATGCTCAAGACCCTAGTGATAATCTTGAAGCAGTTGGAGTAGAGGTCCCCAACAAAGACAGTCCATTATACATATTTTCAGTGTACATAAAGACGATATGGACTAATGAAAGATAGAAAGACATACAACAAATTGTGAAATATTACTGCAATGAAAGTAAACAATAGGAAAGAAGACAAACTAGAGAATGAACTGAAAAAATGTGAAGCGAAAAGAAATTTGTGGAAAACCACAATACTGCACTTTTATATAAAAAAAAAAGTCCACTGCCGCGGTAGCGACTACAATAAATCACCAGTGAAAATGAAAGCAATTTCTATATCTCTGCTAACAGAATAGCAATGTACACAATACGCACACAGTAAGACAATAGAAACGGATACGGAAATTTCTTCTTGTTGTTTGAGTTTATCCAGCATCTATCAGACTACTATGGTCATTAGCTCTATTCAATTATTTTTCAATGTAATTAGTCATATTGGAGGCTAATACTATTGATAAGAAGAAGAATTCGCT
>WSZQ02088542.1:31784-46880 GCA_019419845.2 Weissflogia rhopalogaster | reverse complement strand
TTAGCTCTATTCAATTATTTTTCAATGTAATTAGTCATATTGGAGGCTAATACTATTGATAAGAAGAAGAATTCGCTTTACTATGCGTCCCCACCGAGAATCGAACCGGGCACCTCATGGTCAGTAGCTATAGACCAGACCACTGCGCCACTTGGTTGGACAAATTTTTTCTTGTAAGGTTGTAGAACAGCTCACAGATCATATATCATATGGAACAGCCTTACGAGCAGGAGCCGTTAACCAGATCATTTTATGATCTGTGCTTACGAGCCTTACTGCTACGCTTCACTTCGATTGACTTTTGTAAAATGTCCTCAACAGCTGAAACCCAAACCAATTACGATCTAAGCAGGTACCAACGTGATCGATACGCATGCTCTAGCTTACAAGAGAAAAAACACTCCGATATATTTTCATTTGACTTCAGAGGGCGTTGAGAAAAAAACACTTCCAGGGATGAAATAATTTTCGCGTATGATTTATTTTATAATAATAAAATATAACAACTAAATCAATAAAATATTCTGATAATAAATCAATTAATTGTATGATTTAAAATACCGATATATCGATATTTATTTTATTTAGTAACGCCAAAAGCTATAAATACTCGAACAGAGGCGAAATCACTGGTGTTTTCTGATTTTCTAATTTCACTGGATTCACTGTGAAATTTTCCACATTCGCCTGGAAAATTTTGCTATTAAGTAAATAGAAACAGTCAATTCTAATTGTAAGTAAAATATGATATGCAGGGTGCATATATAAAAATGAAGAATAAACAAATTATTTATTAGTGTAAAATTCCTAATTCAAAATATAAACCAAAAATAAGCAATAACCTTAAATCAGCAAGAAGAAGAAGCAAGAACCAATGAATCCACACGTATAAACTTATCGTTAACATGACAATAATTATAGTTTAGTTCGGCTCTGTTGACTGCAATCAAAACTTAATCGACCGCCGTTAGGGGGCCTGTCATGCGCAGTACACTTTAGTTATCGCAGCATTACGCGCCCGGCGCCACCGTCTTTCTTTTCGAGCTCGTCCCGTCAACAAGCATGGTACGTCCTGTGCTAACTTCTAAATCTTAAAATATTTTGACCATCCATGAATTCAAATATAATATGGCTTGGCGGATAAAGTTAACTGTGATCGATTGTAAACGTAAACGTGGTATTTGTGTTGTAGGGTATCGACATCAATCATAAACACGACCGTAAGGTTAGGCGTACTGAGCCTAAAAGTCAGGATGTCTACTTGCGGCTTCTTGTCAAAGTAAGTTCTCTATTCGCTTAGTTCAGTGTTTCATGCTAATCTCGAATGTTGACGAATTTTAGCTGTACAGATACTTGGCTCGTCGTACAAGTGCCAAGTTCAACAAAATCGTGCTCAGACGTTTGTTTATGAGCAAGATTCACAGGCCACCGATTTCCATTGCAAGAATCGTGCGTGCCACGAAGAAGCCAGGTCGCGAAGGACTTACTGTTGTTGTGGTTGGTGCTGTGACCGACGATGCAAGAATTTGGGACTTGCCCAAACTTTCCATTTGCGCACTCCGTGTCACTGAAAAGGCTCGCGCTAGAATTTTGAAAGCTGGTAAGTAGTGTTTTGCTGTTATGATCTTCGGTTTCGAATTGAAATAATTATATATACATTGTTATAACATAATTGTCTTGCAGGCGGTGAGATAATCACATTTGATCAACTTGCATTGAAGGCTCCAACTGGAAAGAAAACTTTGCTTATTCAAGCCAGACGTAAGGCACGTGAAGCCAATAAGCACTTTGGCCCAGCGCCAGGCGTGCCACACTCGCACACCAAACCGTTCGTTAGATCGAAGGGACGCAAGTTTGAACGCGCACGTGGTCGCAGGAAGTCTTGCGGCTACAAGAAGTAAATTATATGGTTATTTCTATAAAGCTACATTCATTTTGATAATTTTCTGTGTTACTGAAAATAAATGTATTACAGAGAGTAAGTCAGACAAGTGAGTTTTTCATTTAAATTTCCTTAAAATGTACTCCATTGTGGATACGTATTTTATTCGTCTGCTTGGTTTGCATCAAAAGATGAACATTGGCAAGTATATTGTTGCCGTCTTGGCAAAGGGAAGCAGTGCTTCATCGATAATCGTTCAATAACGTCGATGTGGGATTCGATGCAATGCAACGCTGCATTATAGGAACCTTACCGGATTGTTTACTTCTTAAAGAAGTAGGCCATGAAAATTTTGATAGTATATTGTGCGACGAGCATGTAATACTTATTTACGAGTATGACAAACTGTGGCACGAACCGTAGGCAAGTGCACACTAAACTTTTTCTACGACTATGATAAATGAAAACAATGAGTAGATTTAGTTGGTATCGGTGTGTCGGCAGCGGCGCGGCGCATATCGATCTCACGGTCTACTGCGAACAACAGTGCACGACGACGGCCTCTATTATGAAACTACTATGAAATGTTTATCTAGAAATACGTCATCTACCAGTACCGTTATAATCAGACGTATATTGTGTTTATCATAACTTAATCTAAATCGTAAATATAATGTTCACATTATAAAACAGGATTTTCGTTTTTGTCGTTATAATAAACAATAAGAATCTCAGGTACTAAGGGAGACCAAGGTAACATTTTCGGTAAGAATCATAGGTATACAATTGTTTTCGTTTCTCTGGCTGAATTTCAAAATGTCAGGTTCTTAAATGTCCGTAATTCTCAACAGCTGTTTTGGTTAGGGCACATTTTCCTTGTATATCCCCGGTTGTCCAATAACAATTATGTTAATATTTTGTTTGAAGAAGTTGAACAAGTAATTAAATTTTGCCTCGAGGAAGAGAATACATTAAATAACAGTTGAGAAACTTGAAGAATAGATATTTTATTCAAAACTTAAATATCAAAGTACATAATTATTTTTGTAGTGTCTTAATAATTATTTCTTTACATTTTTCTTTTTCTTCTCCGCATTTTTTGTAACTTTAACTGTTGAATCTTTGGAAATAATTGCATCCTTCCTGATTTTCTTGCCCTTTATCGAATCTTCTGCAGTTTCATCTTCTATTTCAATGACAACACGTTTTTTGTGCAAATTCTTAGAACTATCATCTACGTCAACAACTTTTATTTGGACACTATCCTCTAATTCCTGAATATTTTCTGATTCCGAAGCAACTAAACACATGCATGTAAATCTACATCCTGCATTTGCTACACAGAGCTGTTTAAATTTTCCACTCCACACTTTAATTTCACCGGCACTACTGGCTGTAACTAACTTAGTGCCGTACAGCTCTAAACATTTTACTCGAGTACTATGTCCATCATGTTCTATTATTTCTTCTGTCTCAATATCAACTATACCAAATTTGCCATCCTCGTAACCAACTATAATTTTCTCGTCAGTATACCAAAGGCAGCTGCTGACTTTACGTTTATGCTTAATTGATTTAATCACACCTCCCGATTCAATACTCCAAATATCAGTGTATTCGCTACCAACTAAGATAAATCTGGTTCCATCAGGTGCCCATTTAATGCTGTGCAAACACTTGGGTTCTTTTGATTTGTGATTTAAATTAATCACAAATGCTTGTCTTCCTTTAACAAGATTCCAAGTCCTTAAAGTAGCGTCAGCCCCAAGAGAAAGTGCTAACTTCCCAGAAGCATGAACAGCAATATCAATAATTGCTGCACCTTTGTGAGCGTTTTCCCAGACTTTTTCCAACTGCCAATTGCCAACTCTGCAAATAGCTATCATCCCGTCTTGGCCGCCACTTATTAAGTGTGTGTGACCATTAATAAATTGCAAACTTGTAACTGTGCCCTTGTGGTGAGTCAAAAGATAATGCTCCTTTCTTGTCTTCAGGTTATATATCACAATTCGATCATCGGAACCTCCGGAAGCGAGGTATACGCCAGCCGTTGTAACGCAACGAATACTGCCGGTATGACTATGGACAGCAAACGTTTGCTGAGCTTCTTCTTCCTTTAAGATTTATGAATATAAATACACACTGTAGATAATGTTATTAACTTAGTAAACAATACCTTTTTGTTATATTTAAACCCAAGAATATATTCTTCGTAGCTACCAAGAATTATTTCACAAGATGTTTTCTTCACCATTTTGTAATTAATAAATATATGTCACCAAAATTCAACAGTTATTAGCAGGGAAAGCGAATAAATACTCCTCAGTGCAACACCAATTTTAAAAATACGCAACACGTGCAAACGATCATACATAAAAGTCTAATGAATGATAACCTTACATGTTTTTAAATTTGCATAACGGGTAGCCTAACATATCCAGGAAATCGAGGAAATATTGTTACCATTATTACTCGGATTATATAGGCAGCCACGAATACACTTTGAAGGAAAATGAGCGAGATGACCAGCTGTGCGAAATGCGACATCACCACAATTTTCATGAGTTGTCATGTAATTTCGTTACCATGAGGTTTTAGAAATTTTCACGCATTGGTACATGATTTATAATCCTAGAAATACAGGAAATAAAAAAAAATGAAAAACCTAAAACTCAACATTTTCTTGGAAAAGACGTTTTTTACACGATATATATCTCAATAATTACCCAACATTTAGGCGTAAATGTGCACATCAAAATAAACTATATTTAATGAGGAACCGATCCGTACAAGTCTATAAAATGCAGATTGGAAAATATTTTAGAACAAAGTTTGAATTTCATGTTTTGGTTTCTCATTTCGCCGTAGAGTCCTCTCATTTTACATGGAGAGTGGAAACTAAAAAGGTAAAAGAATAGTAGTGTCATTGCCAAATAATACTGTCTTACATATATTAACAGTTTAATTGTAAAATGTATACATTATATTACTCAAAGTATGAATTATAAAAAAAGTTTATTGTATAAAAGGTGAAGATGTAGTTTGAACTTAATGGCGCCAAAATAGTCGGGTCTATTCGATAAAATTCGTATTTGTTTAACTTTCGCATTTGGTGCATTTTGGTGAGAAAGGTCAAGTACAGTGGGTTTGAGTAATGGTGAGGGGTAAGGCCTATGAGAGGAAGTGGCGGTACGACCGTATCATGTCGACGATTGTGGCAGCACCGGCGTTTACCGAAATCGCGAGCATGACTGAATCATACGAAAATTACCGATGGTCGTAAACTATGAATTCTAACCTCCTCGTTCCAATGTCAACCATTTTTATGCGGCGTTTGCGAACATGCATTGTAATTTCTTGCACTTTATATTATGTAAAGTGTTGCGTCGGCTCACGACTAGCACTATGTTGCTAGTGCAGTGCTATTGACTGTGATATATTGGCATAACTAGCAGTGAAATAAAACATTGAATAGCTCTAATAGTGATATGCGGCAACGTAAAATTAGATTGACTAAATACACTAACAATAAGTCCACACATGTGATAATAAGTTCCGTTCTTTGTTTTGTTGCAATTTTAGTTGTAATGTTTTTTGTGAGAATAAATGTCTAACAAATATGCTTAGCTTGTTGAATTATTTGTAATTGTTATGACTGAATTTATTGGGATAATTTATCGTATGTGGTGGTTGCATATCTTAGATTTTAGTTCTTCCTGCTGACATTTGGGGCGCTGCTTAATCCAAACAAAACCGGCCAAAGTGGGGCATCTTATATGATCTGTGGTCATGTAACTCTGTTTTTACTAGAGCAATGGCGGTTATCTGAATGAAAACAATTCTCAGCTAATCAGCGCCAATGATGAATCAATCTGCCTAAATGATTGTTTCAGCAAGGTTTACAAGAGGAATAAGCGTGTAAAGAATGATTATTGTGAAGCCACAGTTTGTTCGGCACGAAGGTGAGTTACCGCTAACTTTCTGTGTACATTAACCTCAAAATTGGTACGGTGTTCACGAGTAAGTCCAATTGGTGTTTGTTTTTAGATGGCAAGCCAATTTTCTCCGTCGACATTCATCCAAAGGGCGGGCGTGTTGCTACCGGTGGGCAAGGTGGTCAAGGTGGGCGCATTGTTATATGGAATATCAATCCTATTCTCAACGAAGCGGACGAACAGGATGAAAATGTACCCAAACAATTGTGTCAAATGGACAATCATTTGGCATGTGTAAATGTAGTGCGATGGAGCTGCCAGGGACAATTTCTTGCGTCTGGCGGTGATGACAAACTTGTGATGATATGGAAGCTAACTGGTGAGAGAGGTTCGACAATTTTTGGCGGTGGTGGCAAAGCCAATGTAGAGACGTGGAAGTGCACACAAACGTTAAATTCGCACAATGGAGACGTACTTGATTTAGCATGGGCACCACATGATGGTTGGTTGGCATCTGCAAGTGTTGACAATACCGTTATCATTTGGAACACACATAAATTCCCTGAGAAAGTGGCAATTTTGAAAGGGCATACGGGATTAGTTAAAGTAAGTTCTCTTTTACTAAGAATATAAATATGTAATTGTAAATTATTTTTTAAGGGTGTAACCTGGGATCCTGTTGGCAAATATATAGCTAGCCAATCCGATGATAAATCATTGAGAGTGTGGAGAACTGCTGATTGGCAACAGCAGGAAGTTGTAACTGAAGCATTCGAAGATTGTTCTGGCACAACACATGTTCTGAGGTTATCATGGTCACCCGATGGACAGTATTTAGTTTCAGCGCATGCAATGAATGGTGGTGGTCCTACCGCACAGATTATTGAACGGGATGGGTGGAAACAAGATAAGGACTTTGTTGGGCATAGGAAGGCTGTAACGTGTGTTGTAAGTAATACTATTCATTTACATTAATTTTCCGATATTGTTGATCCTGCCCGATAGACTTTACTAGCTCTGGGGACCCGATTTGATCCTCTGGGTACAATACATTTTACTACTGTTGCATAATGTACACATTTCAATATCGTTATATATTGTATAACGACCTTGGGATGGTACGATTCCTTAAGAGAATGAGAAATTGCACCACAATTCGAAGGCGAACGTTGTAACTCATACGAGTGAGGAAAGGGCATTCCATGCGAGTTTTACATTATACTTTTTCTCGCATGGAATGCCCTTTCCTCACTCATTCAAGGCACCATGAATTTTACAATTTCCTGACATAATCATGTATGATATAAAAGCAATATTTCATGGGTGGACCGCATAAAATATATTATGGAAATGGCTCGCTATTTCTCCAACCACCATATAACTTCAACTAAATTGTGTTAAATTATTTGAGAAGTCACATTATCAATCATTGCAAAATTACTGTGTGCAAGTTAATTACTTTCTTGTACATTTCAGCGTTTCAACTCAAATATTCTAAGAAAAATGACCCCGGGAAGTCCCAAAATGCAACAATATTGCTGTTGTGCGATGGGATCTCGAGACCGTTCAGTAAGCGTCTGGTTGACATCTCTAAAACGTCCTTTAGTCGTAATCAAGGACCTTTTTGACGACAGCGTCTTGGATATTTCTTGGAGTAGTAACGGCCTGCATGTAATCGCTTGTTCTTGGGATGGTACTGTGGCATGCATAATGTTCAACAAAGATAGTATAGGTCTACCACTTTCTGAACCTGAGAAAGATTCTCTCTACGAGCGAATGTATGGCAAATCATTGCAACGCAATTTAATGAATTCTTCGTTTGTTGGAAGTCAAATAATAGAGAATCCCGAATTGTTGAGCGCAATGGATGAGCTGAATGACAATAACAAACAGAAGGAGGTGAACCGCATCACGATTGATATACCTAAGGTTGTACCACCGCCCGCGCAGCTGGAATCCCCCAAGGCTAGCAGTATTTTAGCGCCGGATAAACAGGTGGAAACGCTTTTGCCTAGTGGAAAGCGACGAATTACCCCGATGTGTTTGAAGCCAGTTCCATCAACACCCTCGAAGTAAGATGGTTGCCATATACAATATAATTGGTAGGTGCCGTGTGAATTGTGTTAGTAATATTCTTATTTCTAGATTATCCTTGGATGTGCCAACAATAAATAGCAGCACTTCGTTTAGTTCGTCTTCGCCTAGTAAGAGTAAGATCGTCGTGGTGCAGGATGTTTCACAGACAAATACTGTTTCGTCCAGAGCGACCACCCCCATACAAGCGGCGGCTAGTTGTGCCCAGCAACCCCAAGTGCAACCGGTGCATTTAACCATGGCACGACCACCTGGCACTCAAATCACGCATCTCACGTGCTGTGAAGTACCAGGCGACCAGCCAATTATACAATTTATTAATATTTTGGATCCGCAGAAGATGCCACCGGGACAAACGGTTACAAAATTGAACGGTGTGATGAAAGTTGAAGTAAGTTATTTTAATTTATATTCGAGATCCTATTTTATACGCTTATTAATGAAATAGTGGTTAATTTAAAGGAGGATTCGGCAATCTTTATCGAATGTGGGCCAAAATCAATCTTTGTCTCAATCTTAATGTGAAAGGAACATTTGGTTTAGCCTTCTATTGTCTAAAGTTGAGCACTTGACGACCCGCGGGTCATATTTTGCCGACCGCTGACCTAAACGGATCGCAATATATTAAAATATTTAAAAAGAAATTATTTTATTTACTGTTATATTCAATAATTAGCAAATATATACGAGGCAAAATCATTCGAATATCCTGGCTGTTAGTTTCAAGTTGTTAATATGGTATTATATAAGTGCAAATATTGTCTGGTATATTATAGCTTGTATTATTATTATTTTTAGATTACAAATGCTTGTATTACAACTCCTAAAGGCAAATTGGCTAGAATTGAAATGTACAAAAAGACGGATGACAAAACGCCTATGTGGGAGACATACTTGGGATCACTGATCAGATGCGTAAGTTCGGGACGACGATATGTTATCGCGTGTTGTGAGGATTTTAGCGTAAATATCTATAAAGTAGCATCCGGGGCGCGGGCGTTACCTCCATTGATAATTGAGGATTCCGCCGCAGCTGTATGTCAAAACGATACAGGTCACTGTTTAGTGCTAACGAAAACAGGGCTCCTGCATATGTGGAAAATAGATACGCAGAAATCTCTTTTAAATCGGGTATCTTTACGGAGTTTGCTTACAAATAAAGGTAAGTTCCTTAGCTTCTATTAAGGAGAAATACCAGAATCTGACTAGTCGCAACTTTCTGAAAATATTCATGTTACCCCGAGATGCTTTCCTTCTGCACTAGCTGTTTATATTTTGTAATAGTCATACCGGTTATACAGTCAAACCAGCCGTAAGCGGAACCTTCAATATAAGCATGCAATCTCGTCTATAACGGAAAATTTGCCTTCGCCATATCTAGCCAAGGGGGCCGTGTCCCCTCATTGAATCTTGTAATTTTGTTCATTTACTGATATAAAAGAGAAGTTCCACAAAGCAGCAAATAGATTGGGCCGAATTAACCAACGGACCTGAACATTTTTTCCGTTTTACACAGGATTCTATATACGGCAGGTTTCACTATATTATACAGCGTTGTATACTACTCTTTCAAGTATTTTATTCAGGATTTTACTCTGATATTTATATTAATACTCTTATACTAATTTTATTAATAATTACTTTTAGCATCCGTGAATGGCTGTACAATATCAACAACAAATATGCCTATTGTTACTCTTTCCGATGGGCGTGCATACACATTTAATATAGATTTACAAACATGGATAGCGCTATCGAATCCTCTGGATCCGATATCACGCAGCGGAGGCGTACTGGCTCGTTCGGTTGCACCTACATTACCACTCGCGTCTCTTCAGCGACAAATGCCCCTTGTATCCTCCAACGACAGTTTACCACACAGTGTGAAACTGAGTTTTCTAGAATGTCAGGTAGCTTCCAGTGTTGTTCTGCAGTCCAGCGGCGAGTTTAAACATTGGCTGCTTGCAACTGTAAATCATTTACTTGAGAAAGGTCCGGAAGTGCGTCTTCGGCACATTCTGGATGAACTATTGGGCCCCACTCACCAATCTGGGCGTAAAACGACCTCAGAAATGATCGTGGTAAGTGAACTTGAATTTTCCTTGCAAATGATCTGCCAAATAACACTTTCTCCATATTTTCAGGGAATATCCAAGAAAACACTGCTCAAAGAAGTATTAGATGTAATCAAAACCAAACTGCCATGGCAAAGACTGTATAAAGAATATGCTGAACAATTTTCACTGAGTTCATTTTAATTTATTTGATAAGTGTTATTGATTGATTACATTTCTTATTAAAGTCAACTGAATGAACTTTATTCTTATGAAAATGCCGTGATTTATGTAGATCATTTCTTTAAATTGTGAAATCTTTCTCTCTCCAATTCTAAACTTTGCCTTTCCTCAGCCAGATATTTCTCCATGTCCCCCAAGGGATTATAATACATGTGGACGACCTGAGAACCAGCAAGCATCGTCGCTAAGGCTGCGCAGGAGAATTTCAGGTACGTTGGCCAAGGTACACCTGCCGGCATCTTGATGTATTTGCAAAATACCAACTCCTTTATATTATTTGTTTAATGTTGTTGCTCGTAAAATTCCTTCTCAAGAATATTTTTCGCTTGTCGTCTTTTATAGGTATGGTCTGTAAATTCTAATTATGCATTTGTTTACAATTGGAGTTTACTCACTTACAAAAGTTTGTTTCGCCAACTCTCCAATTTATCATAGAAAATTCCAGTGCAGCGCCTAAGCAAAAAAATAGTGGTAGAAAGCGATAAATGCCGAATTGATCTTTTCCAGGCCACTTATCCAAAGCACGCTTTATTACTGAACGCTTTGGTATGACTCTCATTATTTCATTTAATTTAGATACATTCTTTCCTTTTTTTACAATTTTAAAACTAATTTTGTCTTGATTCAAGGTTATGTTACCGGGTTGTAGCAAGGAAGATTATGTAAGATAGCTGTGGTATGATAGGAGCTCGATGTACAGTTGTCAATTGTGATTATAGGTGGTGCTGGAAACAAATATTGACCACAATGTCCGCACGTTCAGCCGATTACTTGCATTCATCTTTTTTAAACTGAATTTATGAATAAAGTTATGACTTATGACAGTGTATGATCTGTGGACATGACAAAATACATCTTGAGGTGATGATTCTCGTATTCGATGAACAAGGTATGAACAGATGTTTCCAAACTTTTTACAGCTACGCTTCCCATTTGAATGCAAAGGGGTGTGCCAGAAAACAATGATAAAAAATATTCCGAATTTTTATTGTATTACGAAATTCAAACGGGAAATTGTTTGATCCACTTGAGTTGTAATTTATCAGAAATATAATGATGTCTCAACTAAAGTAATTTCTAATCTTCATTGGCCTGTTACATCAAGTAGTGGAATGCAACAAGCTTCTACAAGCAAACATAACATGGTTTTAACAGTTATCAAGGTGGGATTCATCCTACAGATAGTCGCTACACTGGAGAAGGGTCTGGGCCTTGTAATTGGACCAGCCAACAGTGAAAGTTCCATGGGACCCCAAGTGCACCTTGAATGGGTAAGTCTGACCTAAGGCAATGAAGCCACAGTTTAGTGGTTGAAATCACAGCAAGACAGGCTCATCCCCTGGGAAGGAGCACGCCTGAAGGTGATGGAGTATACCTCACACCACTCTGGCCATAAATCTACCGAACAGTCCAGAGTATTCGAATGTATAGTCGGGATACGATGCAGCAAACTGGCGTGTTCTCCGTAGGACATTCACCGAAACCACTAATTCCATCGACATTAGGCCGTTGGTAGAACTGGAGAAATAAGTCAAGATCTCTTTCTAAATGCTAAGAGCGAAAGGTCTTCAGGTCCGGCAATAAACGGAAGCGGCAATACCAAAAATTAGGAAGTCGCAAAAACCCTCAAACATTCCCATTTATAGTACGTTAGCTGAGTGTACCACGGACTCGCGCAATGAAAAGACCAGGGTTGATCGGGTAATGCCGAAGACCAAATCATGCCCAATAGGCAAGGGCCACATGGATGTCTGGATTAGTATACTGTCGGTGGTGTCGGCCTTCTCTCGCATGAATGTGGTGAGAAGAAGGGTTTGTAAGAATTTTATGTAAATAAAATTAGTCAAATTTTTACATCTACTTCTTTCTTTAACATCTTCTACAATTTTCATCGGATGGGTAGTTCACGAATCCTGCTAAAATAAAAGATACGTGGTACACACTACGTTTTATTATTTTTTATTTAACATTGTATTTTAATTGAAATTGGTAACGTTTCTTCGTTAATACTATTTTTGAAATTTACAGTCTGTATTCTACGTAAGTATAGAACACATAGGGCACCGCAATCGAGCAATGAAACCGCACTGAGGATATTTTACCTGCACCACTGCGCAACGCGGAATGGTATCTGCCCCCGCCGCCTCCGCATCAACGTACTACGCCGCCGCCACCAGTTAACATGTGTTCACGCAGTTATCATCGCAACTGTGAGCAAAATGTAACCCTAAGCGTACCGCCTTCCTTCTGAAATAATGCTCTTCGTGCGCCGCCTGCCTGGCTTCTTCTACTCTCATCGATTTACCATCATATCGTGCCTATTCATCTTACTTTCGCTGTTTTACTTTCTTGTTCGGTGGAATATTATCTGCACCAACGCTCAGGCATGGATGCATGTGAAGCGCATGGTAAATATCCGAACCTTATATAATCTCAACACTGATTTCTTTTGACATTGACCACCTATTCATTTGATTTGATTTTAGTGCGAATTATATACGAGTGGCAAAGCCATTGGGTCCGTTTGCGCCCCATTATGCACCAACGACGCTATACATAACATTAACTGTCATTCGTTCCGGTCAACCAAGGAGGCGGTTTTCAGTGGCGAATGGCATAAGACGCGTTTGGTATTCAAAACGGCCGCGTCTGAAGTACGCGATCTGCACTGGCACGATAATGGCGTCGTTAAATACCCCAACGAAATGGAATTTATGTCCACTATACGCGCCATAGTGCAAAATAAATTTAACATGTCAATTTCTCGAGAGACAGCACAGCGCTTAAGTCGATTAAAACCTATGTATGTCGAGACCGACATTAAAAAACGCCAATTGGAACTAGAAAACATATGGATGTTAATTCAGGATAACGAATATCTACTCTCGACAATCTTTTCGGAACGTGATATTTTTCCGCAGTTATTGGGCACATGTGGCCCTTACTTCGGTGTCGAATATCTTGAACCAATTCAAGGTATATCATCCTTTTTCTCGTTCGAAGATAACAAGGAAGAGTGGAGCATACGACTTCGAACTGCAATTCAAATTGTCGAATTGATTGAAGAATTGGAAAACAGTTTTCAGGAACCTTTCCATCTGTGCGATATAAAACTTGAGCATTTTGGCGTGGTAAAAGAGGGTTCTCGTATGAAATTCATCGACCTCGTCGGTGTATTTCCTAGGTCAGCCATTAACAGTATCATTAAAGAACTTGATACTTGCAACGTGGACGATGATTGCGAATTTTATGATTGTCGCTCGACATGCGACGTTAAAACCCATCGTTGCTCCAATCAGGTAACCAACAGCAATCTGCAGATTGTCTGCGAAAAAATCTTCTTAGGCTGGCGGATGTCAAATACGGTTATGATTCCTGGGCTACTGATGACGCCACATACACCTGCTGAACTAGCGGCTATTTTAAGGCAATGCGCAAATCCCACTAGCGAGTTTGGTAAGTCACGCATGGCACCCGACGAAGAAATCAAAAAGCGCTTATATAACATTTTGATTGAGATAGAGCAGAGCGTTACAAATGAATTCTACATGAGCTAGATATTTCTAGTTACTCTGTGTATCTCAACAGTCCAATTGCAGTCATATGCACGCACATTTAGATAATGATGAAACGTTTGTTTTGCAAACTGTTTAACTTTTAGCTAGGATTGAATCACGATAGGTTTTTGCAGTAAAGGTAATTCAATTTTTGCAAAAATATGTTGTTATTCTCTATAATGTAAGTTGGAACTTATTGCAAATTGTGATTCATAAATAAATTTGTTAATATTATGGAGATATTCAATTTGTATTTAAGTTATGCGCTTAATTTTTCTACGTTGACATAATTATGAATCTAATTACAAAAACGTCAGAAAATAGTACTTGGTTTGATTATTTTTAAATAAATCTTATATAGCCAATATAGCTAATTTCATTGTAATGGAATTGAACAATTACAGTGAAGCGTGCCATATGGGGAAAGCCAATATTAAGTAAATAAAAAAGGTATTTTATTCAGAACGTATTGCAATAATATCCACAACAAATAAAATTACGACACTCCAGGAGGGGGCCCGCACCTCGTTCGCTGTAATACAGGTGATACAACTTAAAGAAATTATATTACATAAGTTACCTAAACCAATAGACCTGGAGAATGTTCCGTTTTAAAAGTTCCGTATACGGTTTTACTCTGCATGCTACTTATATTCAGATAGATATGTATATCGCAGTGTGTCCGAACCTTTTTTGTATCCACCTGAGCTTTTGTAATGTCACCGCCTATGAAGGATAATTAACAAAAAGGTCCCCAACTTAACAATCAAATTACCACCGTGTATGGCGTGAGCACTATTCTGGGAAACAAAGGAACAAATGAGGGAGTGAGATGAAACAGAGGTTATCTTTACGAATGGGGTCTTGAGACATATTATCGGTCATTAGGGGGTAAATTTTATAAGGTACGAAAATTAATTAATCCAAAACGGGGCTCAGAAATAAAAATATTGACTAGGAATATAATTTATTGGGAATTGAATAGAGCAATAGGACAATGTATATTAGGCACAAGGGTCTAAGGGCTCGGATATTGTTCGAATTGCTTGTCAAGGAATGTTTACTGAAAACAGAGAGGAAGGTAAATAAATGAAAATCGGAACGCTGAAAGAAGTCAACAACAACATACTGAACTGCAATTACAATAACGATCAATGTAACATATGCCTATGTTTCAAGGAATCCGAAGTATTATATATGTAATACTTATTCAAATTCTGATGTCTTAATCAGGAATTCCCTATAACTAAAAGTAAATTAATTGGAAATAAAAATCAACTCTTGAGGAACTCGATGCGATCACATCCTACCAAAATAATCTTGCTGCAATA
>WSZQ02088542.1:0-31684 GCA_019419845.2 Weissflogia rhopalogaster | reverse complement strand
AAATTAATTGGAAATAAAAATCAACTCTTGAGGAACTCGATGCGATCACATCCTACCAAAATAATCTTGCTGCAATAGGTACTAATAGAATCAATATCATATTTGGAAAACAAACAACAATACCTTGTTCAGTCAATTTATTGCTCCAATGCAAATAAACAGCTAATTACATGCTACAACTTACATGGATCGTTGACAGACTCTTCAATGAGCTAAGGGTCATACAAATTATCAAAATATCTTATTGTTATGGAAATGTAAGTATATGCCTAAAATCTATTCAGTCGCCGAAATTAAATTATCAGTTAATGTCCACTAATGACTTTATTGGAAAGCCTATTATAAAATTTTAAATAGACGTAGAAATTTAGAGTCGTCAAAAAGCCATTAAGACTCATGCAGCCTGCTTAAACCTAAGAATTTTCTCCAATTTGCTTTGAACCAAACTCAGGTCGGCGTCTTTAGCAATCTTGATATACACCTGATTGCGGATATTATGGAACATCAACCACGTTGGTACTTCTTTTTCAATGAGCTTCAACCTCTCCTCAATCTCTTCCCGTTTCATAAATGTTCTAATACTGTGTGCTAACTTGTCTAACACAACATCCACCTGAAGCACGCTACGTTTTTCGGCCACGAAAAGATTGCGTGTCAACCGGGCTAACTCTGGCAGATGGGAATACATCTGCACCTCTTTATCCTTGGTGTCGGTACGAGTCATTGACTCCAAGGCTTTGGCGGCTTGTTTTTGTCGCACTTTTTCCAAAAGTGACTTCGGGATGCCTTTCAGTAGAGACTCCGATGCCGGTTTCACAGGCGCGGGTGGTGGGGTTTGCGTGGCAGTGGTATTCTCCCGTGCTTTTTGCAAACGTTCCAATGCTGCTTCCATGCGAGTGTTGCAATTGAACATCAATTTTGCGCGTTCAAGAACATCTTTGCCTTTCGTGAATTTCTCTTCCAGCGGTGGTTGGGGAATCTCGGCCATCTCAATATCAGGTACCTTTTCATAATCAAATTCCGGATGCCAACGGCGCACCTTATCGGCCGCGATAATCATAGGCGGTTCCAGTGTACCAAGGAATTCCTGATGATAATGCTTCATCTTGTCCATCAATAAACTGAACAACTTCCGGCGTCTTTCCAAGAGACAATCCGAAGTAATATTTTCCTGATCGCAGCGTGGTTCTATGACTAGTTCCCATGTTTCCATCTTCGACCCATAAGCACGAAGTTTATCTTGACGAAAGTTGAATGCCTCAGGCATAAGGAACTTGATTTGCGCGAGATGGGTTTCAGTTAAGTTGCGTTTAATCAGTTCCTCGACAGCTGGTTTGAGTTTCTTGAATGTTATCATCTCCTTGCGATTATGCATGATTTGGCAGACAGTATCAATACTCCTGAACATTTCCGCAAGGGTTCTATACTTCAAGGACATAATCAAGGAAAGCTTTTCGGTAGATAATTTCACTTCACTTTTCGGCAAAGCAACTGCATTCTTGCTAGGAGAGAGTAAATTCAGCAAGTTTCTCTTTGCGGTTGAATCTTTCCTAGGGCTCAGGTACTGCTTCTCAGGAGTTTGTGATTTCACAGGACTGAAAAATATCTTGCATTAGTATATTTTATACAAGATAACAGTAATAGGCGCAAACATACCTCATATGAACTTCAAGCTCAATTGATTTGAAGCTCTTAAGTCCTGGAGATTCAGGAATTTTTGGTCCAGCTTTCTCCATTTCCTTCAGCTTCGCATCCATATCATTGAATCTTGCCATCGAAGCCTTCAGCTCAGCTAACCGATTACTCCTGCTCAGCTTTTGCCTCACTTCCTTGATACTCATATCGTCAATACCTGGTTTCAACTTATCCATGGCATTCTTGTTCACCGGAGTTGCAGGAGGTGTCTTATGCAGAGGTCCTTCAGTCATGTTTGAATCCAAAATAGTTTCCTTCGAAGCCTCTTTCTCCTTGGGAAGCAAGTTGTTCAACAATTCCTGGATATTGGGTTGATCCTCACTGGCCATTTTTTTCGTCGCCCGTGTGGAACGCATCTGCTTCTTGGCCTTTGCTTCATTTTGTGCATTCTTAAGCTGCACTATTTTGGCAACTAACAAAGTTGGGTCAACCGGCAGCGTTTTCGCTTTAATCGGTTCTTTGTCAGCGAAAACTCCAACCTCATTTGAGTCATTGTTGCTAGTTGCAATTTCTCTATGTAGCAATTTACGTGCCCTCGTTGTTTTGATTTCATCAACAGCAGTACGCTTTCGCGTGTTGAAATAACTGGCTACAGACGGTTGAGCCATTGTCACAAATGAAATCACACTGGCGATGTAGTAACACAACGTTGAAGATGGCTGCCTTATTAATACGAACTCACTCAGGTTGCTCCGACCGATGTTAGATACACAATGCGACGCTAGGTCGCATAAACGTGACGGTTACAGAGTTAAATGCCCGCCAATCCCAAGGCTATTAAATGGCGTTTAAATACCATATTTTTAGGTTACAACGTTGCCAAATTGACTTTTGGTAGAAAAAGAAAGTCAGCCAAAATAAGGTTTTTTTATTTTCAACTCTTGGGGATGAAATAATAGGTAAATAACCGAACATTATTATTTTATATTCTTATTTAAAATAAAGAAATTTAATTAAGTTTATTTTTGTGTTACGACTGTTTCAACAATGATCGGTTAATTTCGTGTTTCAACGAGAAGCATTCTCATAGTTGTCAAAAACTGCAGTGATGTACTTATAATATTAAATTAAAATAGGAATCTTTTGATGTGATAATACAATATGTAACCAATGAACGAGTAGTGTATTTAATACTTGTAAATGTCGGTTAAATCAAAACGCATAGACGTATCTTAATTAAGTTCAAAATGCATATTATTGCTCTTCGCCTATTTCAGCCCTGTTGAAAACTTGACCGCTGACTGAGTAAAACACTGCAAAAGGCAAACTTTTAAACGGGAAGGGGATTAAGCGTTGATAGCGAGATTTGGGGAAGGTATAGTTGTTCCGATTGTGCAAGTAAGACGCATAAGTGAAGTATTGCAAATTGTAGCTGTTCGTAATTGTCTTCTGTGTTTAGTGAGTGTGTCAAGTGATGCAAGTTAGATAAGTTGTTTGGAGGGTGAGTTCCCTTTCGCATCGCATTTGGCGCTGACGTCGATCTTACGTCCTTTGCAGTTGCGAGCGCCTGTCGAATCCAATCCAGTGCCTACCTGAAATTTTCCGTGCGCTAGGAACGTACGTCCGCCATAATCAAATAAATAAGCCGTTCGCGATGTTACAGTCGTCGTTTTGACATCTTTTATATCTCATCTTGTTGTTGCACACACCTGCAAAGCTGTCGTACTCGTAAGAAAAGGCAACGCGCCCTCCTAGCCGCACAGGCCGTCCACACATCAATGAGCTCCAAATCGGACGTAAACCGCCGAGTGCTGGCGATACAAGCGAAGAAGAAGCGGCACAAGCCCGGCAAGAAGAAGACGAAGGCCGGCGCCACCATCGAGCCGCAGGTGAATGGCCAGGGGGGCGGCGGTGTTGGTGTTGGCGGCGGCGGCGGTGGAAATCGGGACACGACGACGCGCCTTGAACCATGGCACAGCAGCAGCAATGAGACGATCGAGGAAGCGCGTTTGTATGACTACAGCGAGGAGGAAGAAGAGGAGCAGGAGGACACAGCCGACTATCGCAAGGGTGGTTATCATCCAGTGAAAATCGGCGACACGTTCCTAAATCGCTACCATGTGTTCCGCAAGCTTGGCTGGGGCCACTTCTCCACGGTGTGGTTGTGCTGGGACATCGAGGACAAACGTTTCGTCGCATTGAAAATCGTGAAATCCGCACAACACTTTACCGAAACGGCGTTGGACGAGATCAAGATTCTGAAATCCGTGCGCGAGTCTGATCCGGAGGATCCCAAGCGCAATAAGACAGTACAGCTGTTAAATGACTTTAAAATTAGTGGTGTCAATGGAGTACATGTGTGCATGGTGTTTGAGGTTCTTGGTCATCATCTTCTCAAGCTCATCATCAAATCGAATTACCGTGGCATTCCTCGAGCAAATGTGAAAGTGATTATGCGGCAAGTGCTAGAGGGACTTGATTATCTACACACAAAGTGCAAAATCATTCATACCGATATCAAGCCAGAAAACGTGTTAATTTGTGTCAGCGAAGACTACATTAGGAAATTGGCGTGCGAAGCAGCTGAGATGCGTCAGCTGGGCCTGAAATTACCAACATCGCTAATTAGCACAGCACCCCCACAGGAAACACAGGCAAATGCAAAAATGAGTAAGAACAAGAAGAAGAAACTCAAGAAAAAGGCAAAGCGTCAGAACGAATTGCTGAAGCGTCAAATGGAGCAGATCAATGAACTGGAAGAGCAGAAGAAGGGCACTAAAGATCAAATCAATGGTGAGAATGAATCTACAACTGAAATTGAAGCAATTGAATGCAATGGTGGCACAAGTCCTGCTAGTCCAAGTCCAGAAACTACTCCGGACGCGGAAGAAAAAGTTCCGAATGGTAAGTGCGTTGACGAACTTGCAGGTGGTGATGATTCTTCTGCCGAGCCCAAATCTCCCCAATCACCTCTGCCTTCAGAAACATCTGTTGAGATTGTCACGCAGATGTCTGAAGACGATTCGCCGTCGGTGACGTCTAAAAGCGAGGCGAAACCGGAGGCAGATCCGGCATTTACCGAGTGCGAATTTGATGTAAAAATTGCCGATTTGGGTAATGCCTGTTGGGTGGACAAGCACTTCACGGAGGATATTCAAACGCGCCAATACAGATCTTTGGAGGTACTGCTTGGAGCCGGATATGGTACATCCGCAGATATTTGGAGTACAGCATGCATGGCCTTCGAACTAGCCACCGGTGATTATCTCTTTGAGCCGCATTCCGGCGATGATTATAGTCGGGACGAGGACCATCTTGCGCACATCATAGAATTGTTGGGCGAAATCCCTAAACGCATCACCGGCTTGGGCCGCAACTCAAAGTTGTTCTTCAACAAGAAGGGGGATCTGCGACACATCACTGGTCTGAAACCGTGGTGTTTGGAAGACGTGCTCACCGAGAAATACGAGTGGCATCGCAAGGACGCCGAAGAGTTTGCTGCGTTTCTGAAACCGATGCTCGACTTCGACCCGGAGCGTCGAGCAACCGCGGCCGACTGCTTGAAACATCCATGGCTTGTGGTTAACACCAGCAACACTTCGTCAAACACTGTCAGCGAGTAAATCATGATAAAAAAAACACCGAAAAACACGACTCTCTAAAAATATAAGATAAAACATTGTAAGGACTTTTTAAATTTTGCAACTCATCAAATGTCGCGCGCGAAGTTATACTTTGATTTTTTTTGAAACATGTTTTGTGTATACGCTTTTATCGGAATTCTTTCGATTATTGCCGATTGTCTGTTTACATGCTATACAAAAACGGGCAAAGCAAGCAACTAAAATGTAAAACACAGGAAATGCAAGCAAACTTTAAAACACACATACAAACACGTCCTGAGAGAATGCCGAGACGAACAATCGAAAATCGCGAGCGGATAAAACGTGACAGATAAAGGGAGTGGGAGGCGCGTTTGTGCATTATTTGTAAACGATTCACTTTTCCTTTGTGATTGCACTTCCTAGTATTGATTTAATTTACAATGTTTCTACAAAACTAGCGGAAACTGTCATGCAATTAACTCTTAGGGAATATGTGGGTGTGTTATAAAATCGTTTAATTTAATGCCTCAAATGCGCCTAATAATAAAGGATGTGAATTTTGGCGGCGATGCGTCATTTTGTTATGGAAAACGCCACTTGTACATAAAAATTTATATATCATTATAGATGAGAAACTTTGTGATGTATGTGTTAAATTAGACAATATCTACGTACGCTCCTTGGCATTCCAACGCGACCGAAAACTGATGATTTACAACTATCAAAAATGGTAGAAGGAGGACATTCTCGATATGATCGCTCGATTTTATTTTCTTATTTTACACTCGTTTTACTTTCCTGTATATTTTTATTATTTTTATTGTTGAACCTTTTGTCGCCAAGGAGGAGAAATTATAGATGACAATTGTATGTCTATCAAAAAAAAAATACACAACTAGATAATCGTATGTAGAGGACTGTGTTAGCAACTTAATCAAGCTCAACAGAGTTCCACAAGACATTAAGAAAAACAAACATGAAATACTAAACATAACAGGATGACCGAAGCAAATTATTGAAACAAAAAGCAGTACTAGAGGAAAGCACCAATATTTGTATAACTTATAAACTACTCGAATAATTATGTGTAAACAAGCGACGACTGATTGTCGACAATGATGTGATGACGAGCGGTGGAGTATGTGAAAGGATGGGCGTTGTTTTGTTCACTGATTCGTTGAAGATGGTCTCAGGAATTTGTTCCCAGTTAGTAAACAATGCTGATCAGCTATTTATGTCCGAATACATTATATATCTCTCGTGACATTTACTACTAAGTTACGTACATATATTTAAAATAAAATCGTTTCCGAAACTCCGACAAACATTGTTAAATTGATTGTAAGGTTCACACAGGTTGTTTGTGCAGGCTACGGGTTAAATTGCCGCGTACAAATCAAAATAATCTTTAATCTGCACAAACTATTCAAAAGTCGAATTTGTATATGCACTAATTGCATTGTATTTCGTAGAAAATTGCTTTGTATTTGTACTGTATTTTCATTCACATTGCATCTATCTTGATCCATTCATCTGATAGAAGGAACAATTATCTGTTGGTACGACACCCATGCACAAACTTGTATCATACATTCTGGAGGAAGTAATAACATCAATAAATTGCATTATTTATTATTGAAATCAGTGGGGAACACATGACTTTTTCTAATCCTTGCTATTCGATCAAATTTAAAGTAGAATTTCAGATAATTGAAACATTTTAAATGTTTTGTAAACATTATTAGCTTGCAATGTACATTTAGATAACGTTAATAATTCCTATAATTGCAATTGGAATAAACCTGTACATTGTGCACTATCAGAAGTTGTGCAGCATAATTTTAAACAAGTGAATTTTTACAAATGATTTAGCGGTCGAAAGCCTTCAGACAATAATGACTGAATTATATTAAAACGGTTCAAAATGATCATTAAAACATCATTCTGTACCTATGTTAATCTGCTATTGGTAAGTAACTTTTATCAAGCCAATAACATCCCAAACAAATGATAACCCGTTCTATTAAGATTTATCTGTGTTACATCACATCAGTTTATGTTCAAATGTGAACGACGTCGGTACGGAATGAGTGAATTGCGAATTGGAGTGCTCGGTGCAGGTGTAGTCGGTCTGACGACGGCGCTACAGCTGCAGGAAGCCTTTCGCACGGCGCGCGTCGACGTCATTGCCGATAAATTTAACAACGATACAACCAGCTTCGTTGCAGCGGGAATTTTCCGGCCGGGCACGAGTTTCTGCGGCCCGGACGATGCCACAACCAGGTAAGTTCGTAATGTTCTGTGCCGCAACCATAGCAGCAAGCAAGGACGTACGTGCCTAATAATTTAATGTGATTACCATGATGTAATTTGCAGTAAGTGGGTCAACGACGCGTATCACTATTGGGACGCGCTGTATGGAACTCGCGAAGCTGCCAATGCAGGAATCACGCAGCTTTCCGGCTATATATTTTCCAGCAAATCTGCGAGCATTGTTCGAGTATGGACCTATTATTTTGCATATATGTTACGCTTTGAATGTTCATTGTGCTTATATTTGTAATAGAATCACCTCATTGAGAAAATCGTACCTATTTACCGTCGTGCGACTGAAGCCGAACTCCGGCTTTGCCCTGGTAATTGGAAGCATGGATCATTCTTCACTACACTTCTTACCGAAACTGCGCTTTATTTGCCATGGGCTGCAGAGCAATTCAAGAATAATCATGGTCATTTGATCGAAAGATATGTTGCCAATTTCTGGGACATCCAAGGAGAATACGATGTCATTGTGAACTGTGCTGGTTTTGGGGCTAAACAACTTTGCAATGATAATAAACTTGTGCCAATACGTGGACAAGTTCTAAAGGTTTGTAAATCAAATAGCCAATAGTTTGTCTATCAAATAGTTGTTCATTTTCCACCAAAAACCTTCAAATCTTTTTTAAAAATCCCATAGTATTGCATGATCTATTCTTCTTAAAGTCGAAACTTCATTTATTTGGTTCACGATTCAGGTACTATCCTCAAAACGCGTTGAAACAAATTTAATGCATAATTTATAAGCTCAGATCATTTTTTTACTTCAAAAAATAAATATTTCTTTGTCCCTCATTTCTTGGGTTGCTCAGTTGCACAAGAAAGTTTCTGTAAATGATATTCCCTCTTAATTTTTATTTTAATTATCCATGGTATCCTGGAGTTCCTAAACTTTATTTGGTTTCCCCACGGAACTCTTCAAACGGTAACCATCTGTACCATTTCCCCACCATGTCCTATACAGTTCATTGAAGATCCAGTTCTCCGTTAGTAGGGAGAGAGGTGCCTTCTCACTTAGTTTTGTACTATCTTATTAGATAGTTAGACTGCTAAGCCTCCCGCAGGTTATTTATGCTTCTGGTCAACATTTTCAAGCATTCTGAGCATTTTAATACACATTTGTTTTGTGATTTATGGACCAATATCAACATCAATTAATTCTATATCAACTTTATTACAGGTAAAAGCAAACTGGCTAAAAACCTTTTTCTATGGAGATTACGATACGTACGTTATACCTGGCTTCAATACAGTAACCCTTGGAGGATGTCGCAATTATGATTCATACGACACCACTGTCAATAAGTACGACAGCATGGCGATCCGTGAACGTTGTGAAGCACTCATCCCGAGCCTGAAAAGTGCTCCCGTTGTAAAGGAGTGTGTTGGACTTCGTCCGCATCGTGATCATGTTCGGGTCGCCCTCGAAACTTTGCGCTACAATGGACAAGCCATGAAAATAGTACATAATTATGGCCATGGCGGTTATGGGGTGACGACCGCTCCCGGCACAGCCAAACATGCCGTTCGTCTCGTCGTCGAAGCTTTATCTGGCAATAGCAAATTGTAAAATCAACATTATTTATGTTCTAAAAATAAACGTAACATATATATTATTTTCTTTATCGTAAATAACAATTATTGATTTTCTTTTGATTAAATAAGTACGGTAGTTAAGAAATATACGCCTACAACCCAACCTATTCCTTAAATAAGTAAAAATTTAAGAGCTATGAAGCGAGGAAACTACAACAAGCACATATTTTAAATTTTGTAAATTGGAAATGACGGTTATTTCTTTCAACATATAATTTCTCCATCATTTATTTAACTTAGGCCTTGTCAAACGATATGAATGAAAAATTGACAATTCAATGAAAGTAACTATTGAATTACATGAACACGATTAATACTAAATGATTTGAGATATGAGCTTTTCCTTTATTGTGATATTCCAGGACTCATAGCTCTTAAAAACACAACCGAAAATAAAATTTATTAATATGTGCAGATTGCCATTAATTAAGGCACGGTGGGATCCTATAAAATATGCATTAAAATAATATCACGATGCAATACGGCGCGATACATCGAACGCTATTTCTTCTTGAAAAATCCTTGGAGAGAGGAAAGATTTTGTTTCGCCGATCCAGGTGGTTTGTTAAACATTTTGCTCATGCGTTGTTTCATCTCTTCGACACCTTGATTAACGTTCTGCGATATTTTACTTGGGCCACTTGAATTTCTCTCCACGCCAGGCGAACCTAAATCGCATCTAGTCTCACATTCTTTGATCATTGAGTTGATAGCATCTTTGTGCGTTTGTAGGGAGGGATTTTCGCTTATGGCCTGATCCAAACACCTACACACAATTATATAGTTAATCAAAATCATTGTTATATAATTATGGTATTGCTAACTTTACCTTAAACCAGGCAAGACAATATTGCTAACAATGTTATTATTGTGCTGGCTATAAATAACATTTGAGTATGACTCAATCAATGCTACAGCCATGTCGATTTTTCTCGATTGATTTGATAATAGCGCCATCTGATTACTAATAGCCGCCAACTGGGGTAGTATAACATCTTGTCTAAATAACGGTTTGCAGAAACATACAATATTACCCATGGTGACAACCATTTGTCTCAGTAGCGTGTGATTATCTTGCGTAGCAGGGTCCGAAAGGAACATTTGGAATTGCATATATGCTTTATCATGCAATTCTTGCATTGTGCAATCAGTTATAAGTGATCCTAGGGCTGGTACAGTAGCACTTCTTACCAACCTAAATATTAGAAACACATTACATAATTACCACGTTAAACAAATCATGAAAATGATGTATAAATATGTCTACCTATTGAATGTGGGTCATGTTCAATAAATATGCGAATCAATAAAAACCGAACTATGTAACCCGCACTGAATTATACAATACAGATAATAAAATAATTAAGAATGAAGCCTATTTATTAAAGGAAAATAAAGTTTGATGAAGCATAAAATAAGACTCTCATAGCAATTGAAAATTCGTTGACAATGTGTTATAAGAATGCACTATTTTAATATATTGCATCGTATTTAAGGTAATACCAAAATTCTTAAAGCTGGTGATATTTTAATGGCTGTTTTCTGCCAAATTAAAATGTTCTCGTTAGAAGCAAAATATTTCAATTCTGGGATGGCGATAATATACATAAATACGCCCACATATACTTATTCACTACGTAAAAAAATTCCAAAAGTAATCGCGAATTTGAACATTTGTGACCTGAGTGATCTAAATAACATATGTAAATCACATGTGCTCCTTTCGAAAATTCTCTTCCCATAAGAAATGCTAATAACGTTTTGTAGCTAAGACTTGTAGTTAACTTCAGAGCGGTTATACTATCTTGAAGTGAAATCTCCAATACTTACATATCGGTATCATTGGCTAAAGTCACCAATGCTGGTGTAACTTTAACATTTAAAAGCCCTTCATTGCATGTGCCAATAATTGTAGCAAATAATCCAGCTGTAACTCCTCGAACCAGTGGTCTCTGATGTACCACACCCTGCCATAAACTATTCAATACCAATTCTTGCAATTCAAGTTTACACAATCCGCGAACAGTTACTTCGAGGCAATCTAAAGGTGCTCCATAGAGTGGCATTGTGCAGACTAAACGACTCAGAACCATTTCAGCTTCTTTTTGATCACAGTAACTCAATACTGAGACCAAATAAATGGGAATAATATTCAAACTGGGAGAATATTGATTAAAACTAGGTAAAATAGCCTCTAAACTTAACATTTGCGTCTCTAACAGGGGCCGTATTCTGCGTATGGTAAAATTACGCCCAAACACAATGCAAATGTTCGAAAACAAGTCCATAAAACTTTGCAGAACGTCGTGCTGGGTTATATCGATTAGATTTAAACTGTTTAACAAATCCGGAAAACTAAAACATTTCACAGTAATTAAAAATACTCCTGGAAAACAAGTATACTTACACTGTGTCAGTAAGCCATTCAAGTTCAGGCCAAGCATAATCATTCATTTGTTCAAACAATTTATCAAATTCGTAGAGAATCATTCCAACACTGTGATTACTTGAATAGAAGTTATATGGATTTGTCATGTTGGTACAGATATTCAATAACTCAGGCCCTAAAAGAAATATCTTGAAATTAAACAATACGAAAAGCCTCATGTAGCAGTATATAACAAGTAGGGAACAAAAATATTGCGGTGTTTACTTTAGCATGCTTAGTTTTGATACGAAACGAGTAACTAAAAATGGTTTTGTAAAATTTATAAAACCACCTACACTATTTTCAAAACAAGTTTAAATTGCATTTCGACTAGAAACAATATTCTTTGAGAGAATATTCTTAAATAGTTTTATTATGGCTCTTTCATACCGAAATCGTTCAGCTTGTAAAAATTAATGGCCACTCTTGGAAATCGTGCTTAATTGCCCCTCGGTTGGGTCCATTGGCGCATGTTTTTAACATGTTTATTTGGAGCATTAGCGAACGAAGCCTCCAATATTTTTTAAGTTGACTAGTAACTGCATTTAATGCCTATTTAGAAAAAAAAACTCCCCCTTGTATTCTCCAATTTCCACCTTTGTAAGAATGATTACGATTTGTTCATAAATATTTAAAATATAATAAAATGACAACCCTTAATTTAATTCAATACTCACTTAAATCAATGATCATATCCTTTTCGATCCGATCCAAAATCAATGAATTTTTCGCGATACTAATCAACAAAAAGGGGAGTATTGTGTTAAGTACAGCAATTACTCTTAATATCACATCCGGGTAAAATTTATGTTTAGTGGGAGATTCATCCTTAATATTTTTCAGTGCATCATTAATCTTCTGTAGTATATTTTTAATTAAATCACTTCGAAACTTATCAATGTCGAAGCTCCACTTGGCTACTATGGGAAACAGGAATTCGATTGCCACTTTGACAACTTTCTCACTGTTATCTTTCAGTGTGTTGAATGCCAATTCTTCACATTGATTATATTTGTCAACATCTTCACAGAAACCAACAAGAAGTGCAAGGACATTAATGACTTCCTCTCTAACCGCCTCTTCTTTATCATCTAGCATTTGCTGAAGCATTGAAAGCATTAAGGAATTGCGAATTGGACTGGAAACGTAAGGTATCAAAATTCTACAAGATTCCACAACGAGGCAGCGTCTCTCCATATGCTTGTGGGTTAGTTGCTCCCAGCAGAGTGGCAAAATTTCATTTTCTACTACAGTTTCGGGACAACACTTGGCCACACCCAAAATACCATTCAAAATCAATGTCCGCTCTGATTCGGAAGGCTTTTTTTTCAAATTAAATAACTGTTGTAATAGCTTTTCTCTCGTTGTAGCAACTTGGTTTAAATTTATTGTGCTAATGAGTAAAGGGATGGCTTCTTCGCGTTTATTTAAAATAATATTTGGAATGATTAAAAGCAGAGATTCAGAGGCAATCTGCACGAAGCTTTCCATAGTATTGCCATGTGACTGAGACAAATTGTTGATGAAAATTGCATTGCCAATTTTATCGGGAACTTTGACTGGACACATGTCCAGCAATTCGTTTTTAAATCTTTCCGATTTGGCTTTGTTCACGAAGATGAAGTTGTCGTGTTTCTTATTACTGTCGACATCGGTTTTATTAACACGCGTCCAATCGACATTTATGCTGGTATTAGAAACATTATCAGCTTCGGAAAGTGCTTTATCGAGTATTTCGAAATGTTCTGGGGAATCGCTGCCGGCACTACAAATTGTGGACGCCTTACTGCATGTGTCCTGCAACACTGTAGTTTTTTGACTAGCTTCATGTTGTCGAATTAGATTAATATTTTCGTCACGTGCTGTTTCTAGTTCCGTTTCTACGGCTGCTAATTTTCGATTCAACAACTCAATATCTTTGTTCTGAAATTAAAACATACATTATTTCATTAAAATAAAATATTTCATGTTTGCAGAATAAACATACAAGGCTGACTAAATTTATTTCCATTTCTACATCTTTGATATCAGTTTGTATTGCCACTGAGGTAAGATTAGATCCAGTTTGTTTGAGTCCTTCTCTGTATAAAGTCAATAACTCAGCTGGCTTAGCAATATTCAGTCCAACGTCATCCCAATCTTCAAAATCCTAGAAAATTATCAATATACACACAAATCACGAGATTTAAACATACTGATCAAACCTGATTTTCATTTTCATCAGCAAATGTAATGGATGTTAATTTATATCCATGCAAGAGTAGATATTCATTAATTAAAAAATTTAAAGCTCTTTGTTCATGTGGCTTGATATCATTGTTAATTAGCTTTAAGCTTGCTTTATCTGGCGACTTATTCTCAGATTCTTAAAACATAAAAAGTTTGAATCACCTCGGCGCAATCTTGTTAAAACTGCACAATTTCTGCTTGTAAAGAATAATGTATAATTTACCTGTGGCAACTGTTAGATTATTCCTTAATGCTGTAATGGTCTCCTTAGCCTTCCTCAACTCGAATTCTAATACTGCAATTTTATCATCTGCACTCCTTTCGCCATCTTCAGAAAATCTTGTAAAATCCAAGCTGTCCAAGGTAGTTTGACTTCCAGATCGAGCTAAAAAAATCATTGTGCTCGTATGTTCATGTAGAATATTAGACAAAACTCACATATTTTTGAGGAGATATCCTGGGTTTGAGATTCAAAGTTGCCTGGATTCGAGAAGAAGTCTTTCAGCTCTTTGACTTCTTTGCCTGATTCGAGCAGCTCCGTGTGTAGTTCAAGTGCTGTAAGGAACAGCTTGTCTTTGAGCAATTTGTTCGCCACATCATTATACGACAGAATTCCAGTCGGTGCCATTATACGAATGCATACGTTTTCGTGGGCATTTCACAACAATAACTGCTATCTACTAATCGTGAAGTGCGATCTGGTAAAATGTGACGAAGGAAGAACCAAAATATTTGTTGAATGACGAATGACAATGACAACAAGCATAACAGATGAACGTGATCCGAATTTTTAAAGCTACGTTAACACATCATTCCTATTTGCAAGCACAAAAGAGTTGGGAGAAATCCCGTAATGTCAATCATTGTAACACTGCTTTATATTTTATTTTGAACTGAAAGCTATAGACCAGCAGTTCCAAAACTTTTTGAAGCTGCGCCCATTCTCTTATAAAAATGGTGCCACTATATCTGATTTTTCATGTTTAAATTTTACGCCAATCGATTACGGGACAGAAATTACAGGACGCGACAAAAACTGTTTATATTTCGAGTTTTTGGTGCAATAGTCAAGTGGTAACAAAATAATAAGATTTGATTCCATTTGCTCCATTACATATATTATATGAACTGATAATAGGCCTAACTATGCGAATGGATTGGTGCTTGATTTATAATCCTAAAAATACTGAAAATATATTTAAAAAAATGTAAAATCTAAATCTCGTCAAGTGTTGGAAAAGACGTTTTTTAAACGATTTATTTCTAAATAATGACTTAACCTTTAGGCATAAATGTACATATCAAAATAAACTATATTTAGTGAATCGATCCGTATCAGATCCGTAATCATTCTATGTTACGTAGATTGAAAAATATTTTAGAACAAACTTTGAATTTCACATTTTAATTCCTCATTTTGCCGTTAAGTGGTACAGTTCGCGTACGGTCCTTTCACTTGGAATTCCAAAATGAACATTTTGTGATTGTGCCATCTGGATAAAATCCCTTAATTATTTCTGTGTTAATGATTTTTTCCTTCTTATAAACAAGATAATATGAATTTGTTTAAATATGCCTTTAAAGGCCTCTGTGAATTTCTTGATAAATTGGTTGCCTAAATCTAGAAAATTTGACAGTCGAGGCCAGTGGATAAATAAAGAGCGAATGAATAATAATGATAAGACCAAAACAATTCTTATAATCGTTGATAAATAGAATCGTAATCAGCGTGGTGACTTGGTGGCAATTTCGAGTAGGGGCCCGCGACGCTATCGCAGCCAATATGTAGATGCCGCACGTAGCAAGCGTGAGTAAACGCAGCGAGTACGAACGCTATCATCGCAAAAGTGTGAACAATATGAGCGCACTTGCTGCAAAACGAATTGCTGATGCATACAGCACGTGAGCGAAGGGCCCACAGCTGAGGATGGATTCCCTCAGCGTTGTGTTGGGGTTGCATGCCGATCCACTAAATTCATTCACCAAGATGTGGTATCATGTCTTCCTGTGGGCCTTGTTTTCATCGATAATTGTACATACAGTAAGTTAACAGCGCTCAAATAAGTTTCTTGTGATCGAATTGAATTGTTTCTTTTAGATAGCTGCATTAATTGCCTTCCTCACACTGAGGAAGCACAAATTTGGCAAATTCTTTCCCATACTGATACTGTTCACGGGGTTGCTGATGCCCATCATGTCAGGGATTGTGAGCAGTGCAGCAATTGCATCCGTCTACCGATTCTCCAGCCTGCCAATGCAACCATTATATGCATCTATGTGGGGAATTGGACAAACATTGCTTTATTGTGGCATTGGCTTCACGCGAATCCTGGCAACATTATAAAACATAGTTTTTTCCAACTAAACAATGAAACAATAAGGACCCTTTTAGTGAAAGTTTTAAGTGGAAGCTGGAAATTAACGGAGGTGTGATTACAATAATTGCCCTATGATTATGAAGGTGCTAACACTTGGCATATATACGGTTTAGATATAAGCAACTACCTATTATTGCATATACAATTATATCTATACTTCTTGAAAAATGTTGCTTGTAAGTTGTGCAGCAAACACAGGCTGGTGCACACTAGCTGCGAATATTTTCGTGCAATGTTCACCATTCCTTCAATTACTACTACATAGAGACAGATATATGCAATGTGTAAACGTACATGTATAAAGACATTTTGTAGTATTTTCAAAACTCGAAACATGAGTGTACTATTGAAATATTTTATAAAGGAAAATGGATGTAAAGTTTGTGCACTTGTACAAATAGTTTGTAAGGTACTTAATGTGTAATAGCGCCTATAAACATACCAAAGATGATATTGTTTGTTGGTACAATGATTTATGCTACACGATTTTTTTAATAATTAAAACGAAATAAATAGTACTTGTGTTTCTATGCGGTGGAAACTTGAAATAAATATAAAACAATGACGGAATTTGTTTTGGAATTATGTATTAACATTTCTTCCTGCATAATATATTAATTACTAATAATAATGTTTATTGCGGAAATGTAACAGACCAATGAGCAATTTAAATGCAAAATTGTTTTCTGACGTTCTGAAATCTTTTTGCAAGACTCGTACTTCTTGTTCTCTGCGGATCAAAATCTATCTCAAAGTCAATATTAAAGCGACGCAAATATGAGTGAGCGATGTATGAGTAAGAAATATTTTCATTCTTTTAAAGGATCTTTAAGTATATCTTTTACTGAACTACAATGAGTCAATACTAGTTAATGACCCTGTCACCAAGTTACACATGTGACTTACAATTAGAGCCATAAAAGTTGAGTCTAATAACGGAGACATTTTCGCTGCCGGAGAAAAATGACGAAATGACTTCCTCTTAAGATCACACTTTTATTTACATTTGCCACATTTCCATGTATACAAATCATATATTAATCGATTCAGAATTAAATTTATCATAAACTAGTGAAACAGCCATTTCGATCAATTGTTTGGAGTAAATGTTATAGATGGTTGAAGTTGAGCCCATTTATGAAGACATCCAGAGCGTTTTGGAAGCACAAACACATATATTTTATCGTCTACCGACACAAAACATTCACAAATAAGGCAATTTAAAAAAATATTAAAACGCATTATTTTATTGCTAACTATATGAATATTTTGTGCTTTTGTCCTAGAAATATGAAAAAAAATGAAAAACGTAACACTCGAATTTTTTGGAAAATAAACATCCTATTTACGCGATATATTTCTCAATAATTACTCATCATTTAGGCGTAAAAGTCAAAACATACTATTTTCAATCGAGTATTGATCCGTACAAGAATGGGCATTCTATAACATGCAGATTAGAAAATATTTTTGAACAAAGTTTGAATTTCACGATTTAGTTCCTCATTTTACCGTTACGTCGTACGGTCGCGGGTCCACATCTGTGCCGGTAGCCGTTCCGCCTCAGCGTGTTTAACCTTAAATTTAAATATTACTAGACGATTTTTAATGTTTTAAACATATGCCTTTTGAGATGTTAAAGTTTATAACAGACAAAATATGGGGCACTAACAGCAACGCAAATGATTTGGACGACGCCTATAAAATTCTTGCCGATGCAGAAGAGAAAGACAAACCCATCGATTATGAATCTCTTGATGATGATATCCTTCTGAAGTATAAAATTCAGCATGCATCGGGTATTGTTACAAGTTATAACAACAACGTTTATGAAATTGACGATAAATACCAGTTCACTTCTGAAAGGATTTTCACTGTTGGTACAAAAGTATCATATACTGTGTATGTTGATGACAATGTACATAAGATCGCCAATGTCAAGGAAGATGTGGATGAATGGGGGAGTGCTGCAGACGGAGCAGGTGGAGAAACCTGGTGCATACGAACAATAAACGTGCAGGTTGTAAGAAAAACTGGCAGGAGGTTAATTGCTGATCCGGGTAACATAGAAATCGACTTGAATGAAACCAAATCCGAATTTGTCCCAATTGTCGGTGATTACCTGGAGTTAGAAACCAAATCAGAAGTGGATGAATCAGTACTGAATTTAAATGGGAAAATACTCGAAATTATCAAAGTGAGGCCGGTGAGGGCCACTTTGAAGGAAGGCTACATAAAAAAGTTTAACGAAAAGCAATATACGGGTATAATTAACAAGGATATCTTTTTCAACAAGGAGGCTTTACTTGATGGTTACGTTCCAAAGGTGGGCGACAAAGTGGTTGTTGAAATTATCGAAAGCACCCAGTTCGAGTTTTTTTGGAGGGCTGTAAAGGTAATGATGCAACACACTGTGAATCGCACCAATATCAATCCATTTGGAAATTTAAATAAGTTACCAACATATGAGCATAGCGTTGTTGATTTGATAATATCCGATAATATTATAATTAACGCGAAAAATTTCAATGAATCTCATACTCGATATATTACTGTAACCAATGAGCGGCAAGAGGAAGTTAATTTGCGGAAGATTAGTATTGAGGGCACAATGAATCAGGTAAAATTGCAGGGTGTTAAAAAAAGTCATATTTTGAAACCGATGGAGACCATGAAATTTGCTTTCATTATTGCTGCAAAGTCTACGGGAGTTTCCAGGGAAATTATTTTGTTTCACTTTGATGAATGTTGTGTTGGGAGAGTGATTTGTATAAATTTGGAAGCGTGTACAGTACCACAAGTTCAAGGTACTACTGCGTTTCTCAACAAAACTGAGCAGTATGATAATTTTCGTAGACACATGCGTCATGAACAAAAACAACCCATACGAGGCGAGCGTCCTAAGCAAGGACCGCGTTTTTATGCGAAGCAAATAAAGGATTGGAAGATACCTCGTCCTCTTGTCAATGGATACACTGAATTTAATGATTTACATGAATTTAAGATTAACCTCACTGAATCGTTAATTCGTTTAAAACCTTGCTTAGGTGAACAATTATCATTGAACAACTACGAAGACCGCTTCCATACACTCTTATTTTTGGAAGAGTTGCATTATATTATGTGCATACGAAAGTATGATTTGGAAAGAGCCTGTTTTATTGAAGATGGGGAGTACCTCATATTAGAAATGCCAGGTCTTGCGGAAAACAGACCATCTGTAGTGGTTGGCGATAAAATAATCGCCACTTGCCTTGCGACTGATACGCCGTATGAAGGTTACGTGCATAGCTCAATGGGAAATCATCTCAAACTTAAGTTTTCATCTATATTTCATAGTCAATATCGTGGGGATGATTACCGGATTCACGTGGTGCCATCACGATCACCTTACAAACGCGTACATCAGAGCACATATCTTGCTGTTATGAATTTACCTGAGTTGCTATTTCCGAATCAAGTTTATAAAAAGAAGCCGCAGGTAAAATTTACCTACGATAAATATGAAGATATTATTGGTACATCGGATAAAAAGATGAAGATTCGTGAAGTACCGCATGAGTTAAAGCAACCGAAGAAAAGTAGTAAGATGGATTTAATTAAAAGGATGAATGCAATGAATCTTAAGAACAATATTACCTCGGCTGAAAAAACAATCACTGAAACTGAAGAAACAAAGAAGACTGATTCTGAGAACAAATGTATTGGAACCAAATTAATTTTAACGCCATGTAAATCGTTAAAAGTTCCACTCACAAAACTCGAATACAAACTTGAGTGGTTTGATAAAAGTCTCAACTATTATCAAAAGGAAGCAGTGAAAAATATTCTCTTAGGAGAATCACGGCCATTGCCTTATATTATATTTGGCCCGCCCGGAACTGGCAAAACAGTGACAATTATTGAGTGCATTTTGCAAATTTTAAGGATGGTGTCACATTCCAGGATTTTAGTTGCAACACCGTCCAACAGTGCCGCGAATTTATTAACCCTTCGCTTGATCAGTTGTGGGGCTTTGAGACCTGGTGACTTAGTACGTTTAGCATCATACAAATCAATTCAGAATAATACGATTCCACCGAGCATTATGCCTTACTGTGCACTGGCGAGTATTGCACGCGAAGGGACCATTTCCGAGGAAAATAAGGTGCAGATTCAAGGCTATGTAACTGATATTACAATGGCTGCCATTGGAAGACATCGAATTACAATTGGAACATGCCATGCACTTGGCTCCTTACAGTATATGAATTTTAAAAAAGGACATTTTACGCACGTGATTGTTGATGAGGCTGGACAGTGCACGGAACCGGAAATTATGATACCTCTGACTCATGTGGATACTGTTGATGGACAAATTATTATGGCTGGAGATCCAATGCAACTGGGACCGGTACTTGTTTCGGATGTGGTACGCAATTTTGGACTGGGTGAAACATATATGGATCGACTGATAAGTCGTTTTCCATATGTTAGAGATATTTCTGGTTTTTCTAAAACCGGCGGTTATGATCCACGACTGGTCACAAAGTTATTATATAATTATCGTGCCCTTCCAGAGCTGATGGCCATTCCCAATAATTGTTTTTATCATGATGAATTGAGAGCGACTATAAGCGAAACAGATTCTGAAGAGGCCATATTTTTGAGCAAGCTTGCAGAGATGCTACCCAAGGTGGAAGGAACGTTGCCATCCCTTGTTTTTCATGGTATTAATGGCATGAACAAACGCGGAGAAGATATCCCATCTTGGTATAATTTGGACGAGGCTTCACAAGTATTTTATTACATCAACGAATTATACAGATTGGGTGTTTCCAAACAGGATATTGGTATTATTACTCCATATATCAAACAGGTAATTAATTGAAAATATTATAGTTATTGGTCCAGTTACTTTTTTGTTCATAATTTTTAACAAACAAATTCTATAACGGACATATATTGTAAATATATGAGGCATTCTATTGTAAAAAGAAGATTTGATGAGATAATGTGCATTGATGTCAATTCTTTATTGCAATTATTTCAAGAGGGTAATATATATTTTTTAATTTAATGGGGAATTTACACCTCGCAGGGAAACATATTATCTGGGATTATTTAAGGGAAACTATCCCATGTATTTATAAGTTAACCTCTTCTCCCCCGGTAGAATGTCTAAGTTAGCTGTTTTATTTTTATAAATTCTTCTATACTGTCTACTTCTTTCTTATCTCCTCGTTCCGTACCCTAATTCATTTTGGTACCTCCAATGTCCTTAAAAATGTCTCGCACCCAAATGTCAGTATATTCAGAATATTCCATAGCTAATTTCTGGGCTCTTTGTTAAAGCATTTTTTAGATCTATGAATATATGACCTTGTATGCTTGCTTGACTCCCTTTTGAATCCGATTTGCAGAGTTCATTCGATTTTTCCTCGCATTTTACCTCTATTATTTGCTTACACATTTTCATTGCAGTACTGATGACAGTCATACTCCTGCAATTATGTATACAATATCCATAAATCACTTTCAAGTTCTTCGGTTGAGTGGTTTGCGAGATATTTTTGATACCGATTTGAAAAACATGTCTTTGAAAAAAACGTTCGATATTCTCTTAATATATTACTCTTTGAGTTTTAACTTTGTCAATCATTGAAATTTTTCATTCATTGTAATTATGACTATTGAACTAATTCTAAGTTCATCAGCTATTGGTGAGATATATGTTTATTTTTCGAACGCGCTAGTGTCATATTGTCTGCAAGTTATCTTGGTCCCGAATTACATTAATGAGAAAGCGTGTTCAACGGGATTTTTGTTGCCCTGTGTGCTGTTATTTATTCAGCAACAATTTTATTTCTTTGTTTCTAGGTTACACAAATTCGGGAAATTCTGAATGAAGCCGGATTTGAGATCCCAAAAATTGGGACTGTAGAAGAATTCCAAGGCTTGGAGTATAAAGTTATTATCATCTCTACCGTTCGTTCCGTGGCTGATGAATTATCATATGATAAGAAGTATCTTCTTGGTTTCATATCAAATCCAAGACGATTTAATGTTGCTCTCACACGCAGTCAATGTTTGACCATTATTATTGGCAATCCAAAATTGCTTGCATCTGACAGATATTGGGGTTGTGTGTTGGGACATTGTCGCACCAAAGGAACATATGTTGGTTGTGACATTAATTAATACGTTTCTAATGATTATGTAAGTTTTATAATTGTTAACATTAAAGCCTTTTCTTATTATTATACTGCCACTCGGCGATACCTCTTCCTTTGGTACCGTTTACACTGCATTCGACGAAACGTTCTATTATACGCGCTTCTATGTCGTTGCCTGTGAAATGTTCAGCTTCATGGATAGTGGATACTGAGCAATCATATCGTTTTAAATTGGCTGTGATAGAAAATTGAATATTTGTCGGTGGGCGACCATTTTCGCCATGTTCGAATAGTTGTAAGTTGCATTTTGTAATTTTATGGATGTTCCTTTTTGTTGTTACTATGTATCCGACGGCCAGATGTGAAGTAGTGCTCGGTTCACTTATAACTCCAAGGCATATTCGGGTGTCGTCGTTAAGATATAACATATGGAATATGTACCTGTGGATTAAGGACCAGTCGCGTTTGTTGCCTAAAAATTATTGAATAAATATGTAGAATGACAATTGGTAAAATTCTGACCATAGGAGTGATTTCTAAAGCTGGCCATTTCTAGTTTATGTTGTGTTCCATTCAGAAGTAATGTGCCTTTTAGATTACCCATTTGTTCATAATGGTTTTGATGATTACTGTAAAATAAAAATTTATACAATTACAAATACACCAATAGGTTAATCTTTACTAAATAGTGCATCCAGGTATGGTTCTACTGTTTCTGGTGTGTCTTTGTACGCTGGTTGGTTTGAGATTTTAAAATGAACAATCACTTGTTGCGGAATTGTGTTAACGTGACCAAGAGTTCAGAAATCTCATGTTTATTCCTTTGCAGATCTCTCGATGTGATTAAACGCATTTTTGTTCACGAAAATAAATCGATTGTGTTCACCTAAACATTTTTTCTCATATATTTTATTGAATATTTGCCGAAAGTTCAGAAATCGCATGATTCAAAGGTTCAATTCCTAAACCTTTGCAGCTATTGATCTCTCGATGTACTTAAACGTTTATTTTTACGAAAATAATTGAATCAGTTAATTTAAAAATGGTTTTCTCATGTATTTTCCGAAAGTTCATAAACCGTCTCCTTCGAATTTTGACGGAAGGGGGATTTTCCTCGGGACATTATTCACTCGTTACAGAACAAAAATAGATGGTCACCTTAATTATGTTCAGAGTTTAAACGGGTTCTAGTCTTACAAAAAATTGTTAAATTCTAAGCATTTTGAAAAAAAAAACTATTAGTGGCTCTTGAAAAGAAAATATTGATTTGAGTTAAATGAATTATTAATAATAAAAGAATCTAAGAAAAGGTCCAGTAAAAACTGGTAGGCCAGTAAAAAATGCTGACCGGGGAAATGCTGAACGAATTAGATGTAAAGACACCAGTAGTCCGTGCTCGATAAATCAAACAAACATTTGATTATTCTAATTCAGAATTTGATTTTTGTATTTAAAATAAGTTCTGGTAATATATTACTCATATTTCAATGCGAATCATCTTGATTAAAATTTAAAAAGTCTCACCGTTTAAGATTAAGGAATAAGTTTGATGTCCATGGTTCTCGGGCAATTGCATCTGAAATTAACCGTTTACTCATGTCCGTATCAATCATGAAATGAGGGTAATTTGAAGTCCACTCAGCATCAAGTTTGACATCAATTAGGTTTGTTGGAGAATCCAACCACATTTTTCCATCATAATTAATGCTCCATTTCTTCATTGCTTCTATCATTTTAAAATGGATACCACCGCCTTCATACATATTCTCCTTCTCTGTGTTTTCCTGTGTACTAAGAGACGTTTTTGGCAAGGATTCGCTTCGTAAAAGTCCAACACCCGGAACAACAATGTAGAATACTCCATTGACTTTATCGTTATGCCGTCGTTCTATTCCGCCACATAGAAAATAACCATTAATATTGTCTACTCCTTGGAAGAATACAGCATCAACGGCCTAAATAATAAATTTTCTAGTAAATTTAAATATTTTCATATATAATACAATTATTAAATTTCACTAAAATATTATACTTACTTTAATATGATCAGAAAGGGGTTTCCAGGTATCCAAGTGGTCATTTTCTTCTTGAATTGCCGTTCCCAAATTGTTATCCCTTTTTAATATTCCCAAAATAAACGGTCTTATATATAAAAACGCCCATATTACGTAATATTTTAAATAAAACCACTTTCCCGGTTGACTGTAAACACCAAATATGTTTTCCTTGTCAGATTTTCCACTATTCAAATAATTGAAGAAAAGGCCCAAAGTAAACAGAAAGGCAGATGCACTTATGGCAAGCACAAGACTCATATTGACTCGGTTAGTTAACTAAATCACACAACTTTCATACATTTATTTATATCGACTGCGGCAGAGATAAGTATACACTGATAAATAATCGTTGACAACTTGAACTTTTTCGATAGTATTTGTTGGAAATATATCTGTATAGAAAATAAATAATCTGTATGCAATGACATAATTAGTTAATTGAGCGGTTTTGTTTTAATTACATATCGCTGGGTTTTGCTTTGTTCATATGTGCTGGTTCTTCGGTGGTAACGCTTCGATAAATTTGCGGAGGCGTGCAGCACACAAAACAGTCCAGCCCAACTTTCTCACCATCTTCGAGCGTCTGCGGCAGGTGTTGATTTAAAGTTTCCGGAAGAAATAGTGAGGATACACCGCCCATTACTAACATAG
The DNA here is from genome assembly GCA_019419845.2 of Weissflogia rhopalogaster. Lineage (NCBI taxonomy): Eukaryota > Metazoa > Arthropoda > Insecta > Coleoptera > Staphylinidae > Weissflogia > Weissflogia rhopalogaster. Next base: position 6,631 of record WSZQ02088542.1, on the reverse strand, counting down.
TCCCCATTATAATCAGCGGCAATGTAAGCATATCAGAACCCTATAAATCAAAACGTTGAACATGACACACAAAACTGAAATACCATGTTCTAACCAAATAATTAACAATTGGTATCAGGATAGGTCCCAGCATACCAACAACAGAACTTATGCTCATTCCTAATCCCCGCACCACGGTTGGGTATAACTCCGAAGCCATTAAAGGCAAAACTACAAAACTTGAGGAAATGCCCATTTTTCCAATGCAGTAAAGACCCAGAGTTACAACATTATCTAGTGGAATGCAAATTTTAAAGATAAATTGTTTACAATGAAGAATAGTTACCATTTTGTACAAGAAATGTAGCTAAACAAGCCGATCCACCAATAACCATACTCACACATAGTGCCCACCTTCGACCCCACCGTTCCAGAGATGGCCAAAGAAATAAATACGTTGGCAGTTCTACTGCACCGGCTAAGAAGAAGTTTAAAAATTCGTCACCACCCAAGGCAGGTGCATAATAGGATAATCCAACGTAAACACTAGTGTTGGTAAACCATATAAATGTAATTATAATAGTCTTCCATCTTAGATTTCTATTTTTAAATAGATCCGCAATGCCATATTTGCGAGACATATCCATTTTTAAGTTCTCTCTATCCAATCTCCTTTTCAGATCCACCATATAATTTGGGGGTAACTTCTTGCCATTTGTTCTAAGATAGTAAGTTAACTTGATGCACAATTATTCTATATAAAAGAAACTTGGGTATCTCGGGTCGGCTGGCAGTGGCTTAAATCAGTGTTTTTGCTCGGCATAAGTACTGTGAACGAATACTCTATAAAAGGTGCTATATATGCAAATTAGCATCATTATAATCATTAGCTTCAAATTAGTGGGAGTTTTAATTTGGCAACAATTATTGGTAAAGATAGGAAACGCTATTTTAATGACCGTAAATTGATTTTCATCTATTAGAACTTTAGATATCTGATGAATTTTGGCTTGCAAATCAACTTGTTTAACATGAAAATAAATGTTTTTTTTTGTTTTTATTTTTGTAATAAGTTATATTTTTGTGATTGAAATGTGATGTTGTTATACAACTGGATTTTGAGGGATAAATTCTTAAGGTGTGGTGTGTTCAGGCCTAACTACCACAGTACTTCTTGTCGGAGACTTGATCAGAGAAATTATAGTTGGTTTTCGTCTAAAGAAACTTTATTAATGATTTTCTTCAGCCTAAACAAATTATTGAGAGTCTACGAAATTGGCTATTTTAAGATAATTTGAACTGACTTCCTTGATTATTTGACTAGTTTATCTTGCAAAAAAGGTATCTTGCACTGATAAGGCTGGGCTAAAGAGGATATCATCAGAAAGAGGCAATTCTCTATTTTCCACGAATATTTTAGCCTTTCAGTTTTTAAGTCTAGTTGCGTGGCCGATGTATTTAAAAGGAGGTAGATTGTTCTTTCCGAGCTGTTTTAACTCGTTTTAAATTCATTAGTCATTTTTGCATTCCACCCACCTATGGGGTATTGCCTGTTCACCGCTCTGAACACAGCACCCAACCTTCGTTTGCGTTTTTATCGCGAAGTGAGGAGTTCGCGGACGCCGCCCTAGTCGCTTGTTGAATGAGAGGCCGAATGGTCAGCCATCTAACGCGTAGCTACGTCCAACGTTGGTTAACTGCTCACTAATTGAAGACAATGTTTAGATTTCGCTGCAATACAGCTTAGCTCCATAAAAAGTTATCACTTCTAAATAAAGAATTCAATTATTTGCCTAACGGAATCTCAAATAGTCTTTTGTGTATATGTATTTTCGAAATGGTTATTGTGCTGAATATGTAATACTTACTTAGCCATTTGATTGATAATTTTCTCTGCTTCAAAAAAGCGTCCTTGTGCTAATAACCATCGAGGACTCTCTGGCAAAAGCCACCAATCAAGAAATAGCAGGAAGAATGGTGCGGTGGTAATAATTGCCAATATTTGCCAATCTCGTACAGCCCACACTATAACGGCTAACAGCGTCAAAGAGAGTGAATAGGAAATATTTATCAAAATAGTGCATAATGTTCTATGTTTAGGTCCAACTAGTTCAATTGCTAAAATTGTAACGTCAAATCGGTATAGTTATTATATTTTACCATTTTGACCATTTTACCTAAAACGTAAGGAGTTGCTAAAATTGCTGGTACTGTAAAGCCTACGCCAATTCGAAAAACGGTCCACATGACAAAGTTTTTGGCGAATGCTGTAGCCATCCCGAAGATACATTGGATGAACAGATAGATGAAAAACGCAGGCCGCCGGCCCATTCTATCTTGTACGTAGCCGAAAATATAGTTACCTATGAGTCCACCGGCGCCCAGTAGGATTAACGCCAAAGTTGCGGAAAGATCTTTATCACATACGAGCTGCCACTGCGTATAAACATGTTTAAATATTTATGGTTTAAAACTTTTCAGAATCATAATATTAAGCAGATTTTACATTAGTATTTTGCTTTACAAGAAGTATGAAGTTATAGCGTCTTAGAATTTTTTTATTGTAATAAACATCATCGTAATTTTCGGTCTGGACTCGGAATGAGATTTATTAATATTATTCATCTCCCTCTAACTGGTAACGCACTATCTTCAGATATGTTTACAACATTTTCATTCAATTCCGTGCCGGACAATTTAGACACTTGCCTTGTTAGTGAAGGGTTAAGAATGGAAAATGATCTTTGCAATTTCAATATGAACATTGATTTTGAGGAAAATTGAAAGTGCAACTACTGCGTATCAGTTTCAACTGAAGGAAGTTTTAAAAACTGCCAAGCAAGAAAAAAATACAAAATTCTTCAAACCATTGCCCAAGCCTTAAGATAATTAATCAAAATCTTGAAAAATTTCAATTATTGTATATAAAGATACGAGGGTGGAAACGGCGATTTAGGGCAAGCACAAGTGCACCAATTGCCTTTTATTGTTGAATATCTTTTCGATCGATTTGAAAATGTTTGTTCCATAGTTCTCAAAGATACGAACATTGGTATATTTCATTAGTTGCTTGTTGAATGCAGCTCCTCACAATTTTGACGTACGCTTAAGAAGAGATTGACAGTAATCTCTTCCTCATTTATAAATTTTAATAATACCGGGCCATGGTGACTAAAATAAAAATACGTGCGTTAATGCGTTTCATTAGTTATTAGTAGCTTCTACGCGTGTTCCCAAGAATTTTGACGCACGCTTGACGATTTTGAAGCACGCTTACTTCAAAACGCTTGTTTCCACCTGCTCCAGCGTGCGTCAAAGCCGCCTTTCGATGCATTATAGAAACAATTTTTTTTTAATATATATATTATGTGGTACTAAGGTTTTGAGATGCATATGCCAAGCCGAGACTATTGTATGGTGTGAAAGTGTGGGGACTGTGTGAATAGGAAGCTTTAGTTCATCAAGGATATGATGGCCCTCGAAAGATCCACTCCCAGGTGTATTGTAATGCAAGTAATAGGGAGAATGTTTGTTACATGGGAGTAGGTTAGCAGGGTTGTAAGAGAGAGTGAATAGAATGGAAAGCGGAAGATTGGTGAAGGATATATGGGAATGGTGTGCTAGAACAGGTGTGAGTGGGTGGAGGGTGAACAGAAGGAAGGAGTATGAGTTGGTGGGTTGGTGGGTTGCTGGAAGGGGGACCGTTAAAATGGATGGTACGTGAAAGAGGTCGGGGAGTAGAAGAACAGGTGCGTCAGGAGAACATAATTTACAGATTATACAACCCGACGTACAGGCTAAGACAGGACATCGGACAGAAGCCACAATATGTTACCAAAGCACCGCCGACAAACGGGTTATGGCCAGGGCAAGGTGCGGGAGAGAAGATCAAGGAAGGAAGGTGTGGATGCGGAATGGATATATGGAATGTGTGTTATGTCGAGGTAGGGTGGATTTCTGGGAGCATCTGTGTGTTTGCGAAAGGGTGAATGCTTTGGGATGTAAGAGGGGGAATGTAAGAGAGTGGTTGGGAGAGGGAAGGAGGAGTGTGACAATAGTGAGGCAAATTGTGAATGAGAAATGGAAGCGGAGGAGAGGGATGACCAAATAGGGAGGTCATACCACGTTTGTATTTTTATTAGCGATTTTGTTTGTAATTGTTTTATATTATATTTATTAAGAGTGTTACTGTTATTTAAGTAAGGAAGGATTTTGTGTAATGGGGATGTATGAAAATGTGGAGAACAGAATGCCAATAAAGGTATCTATCTATATATTTTATTATTTTGCCACCTAGGAACATATCCCATATAATCCCACATGTAAATGCGCGTAAGCAGCTTGTCTTAAAATTATTACCCCGAGCTTTGTAAAGCCGCGGGCCCCATCTAAAGGGCTTTGGCCAGTTCACCAGCGGAGTAAACAGGTAAAAACACGAAAAACTGGGTTCGAGACACGTCGACAGGAGAGGTTAAAAACGTACTTACTCGGTGCAATGCTGGATAAAAACTAAACTTTATTTACGCGGGTACGGCGCAAGAAGCGCCAATATGACAGATAGGGTAGGGGTTGCTGCGCATGCGCGACTTAAGCGTGCCTCGGCACTACCAACCCCAATATCACTTCGTACCAAAATCCCTAAAAGCGCCGGTGGCGCGAACACCACATAAATCACCATTTCATATTCACGGTTCCTGCATTCTCGGTATATTTCTGACATACCCCATAAATAAAGAGCTTTTACTATATTTTGCAAAACACTGATCAACTAATTCGTATTTCGTGTTTTTGGTATAATACATTTGGTCCCTTTGGCATTCATGAATTTATGGCTTCTGCTCAAGGTGTCGTGAGATAACGATAAATTTTTAGGCACGTGTCGTATATTATGAGTGCCTTCTGCTTGTGGTGACCCTCGCCAGCCCGTGGTTTACTCACCTGTGTGATGACAGTCTCTTTGTAAACGCTGCGGTCGAATGTCCAACCATGCGAGCATGGAATCTGTGCGTCGTCTTCTTTCGGGAGGAGATCTTCTGACAAGGACGATGCCGCCAACACCAACGACGACAAGTTTTTATACTTGCGATCGTACATCATGCAGGAGCTGCGTTTCAAGACGCCGTCGCGTAATTCGAGCGGAATACTAAAACGTTTGAGAGATTAGAGTCACCACGAGCGTGTTGTTACGTTAGTTCGTATCACCTGATATTCTTCATCACGTCCTCGGCGATGCCATCGAGTTCGGGTATATGACACCAGTGCTCTGGCGTGGCTTGCATGAATAATTGATTGTATGCATGGAAGCCACACGGAAAAACACTTGGCAGCAGGATGAACCAGATGACGAACTTTTGATACTTCCCGAATTCACCAATATCTGACAAGACATCATCTAAATCCATATTCGCACTATAATGTCCAACATACGCGAAAACGTGCGAGTTGAGTTTCAAACGTTACTATACTGATTGAAGAAATAATAACGAGCCTAATCTAATCATACTTTCTGCAATTTTTTAATTAGCTTATAAATTTTGGAAGGGGAACTATCGGGGGACCGAAATTATGTCAAGGTCCTTGAACTATAATGACTAAAAATACATACTATAAAATAATTACGTATACAAAAAAGTGTATGAGATCCTTTGTATATTTCTTAGATGTGTACTTTATTTAACTATTGAGGGGAACGAAAGAGATTATGTTAAATGACGACACAATACATAAATGTGATATGAGTTTATATACCAAACATAATTCACCTTTATTAGTTTACTTCGTTATCTCTGAAAATGGGTAATTTAACATCGTTTTGGGCGTTATATGCGAAATTTAAACACACATTAAATCACAATTTGTTACCATATACGGACGCTGTTCTTCAAGCGTATGGAAATGTACTTTTAGTCATGGTGTCTCTCTTTAAACATTATTTTCTGCTTATTTTCCCACTTCTCGTAGCACAGGTAAACGCATCGTTTGTGTGCGTTTCATCCTTCGGGGGACGGTAAAGCGCATAGTTGTCGGTTTCTCACACATAGTCCGCTATACTTCATGGAGATCTATCGAGAGCGAGGGCGTGTTTGAGCACGCCGCATCTTCTTCTCCACGATCTCTGCACCGTTGACCCGTAATTAGGGCCGTTCTGACTCTCGTTTGTTGCACATAAGGTCAATCCAAATCGGTCGGTGAACGCAACAAACTTGCAATTCCCATATTATCAGGGCCAAGCAAGTGTATTTTCCCATTTTACACGATTCAGTCTTCATATCTTTGCTTTGCATTATGATTTCTGGACCGACTAACGCAGGCATGGCCAACAGTTTTTTGTCACGGGCCGGATTGAAAAAAAAAATCGCGGGCCAGGCGTAAATAATACAAAAATTTTAAACAAAAAATGAACAACATTTTATTTATGAATAATTATAAATCATAGGTAACTTACAGCAAATATCTATATAGAATAATACAAAATAAACAGCCCACCTGGGCAGCCTAGTGGTAAAGCATCTGGTTACCAAGTAGGAGGACGGGGTTCGAGTCCTCGGGGTGGGCACCCCACTAGTGCAAATTTGTTATTATTATAAATTCACACTCAAAATCACTCATTAATTCACATTAAAAATTCACACGAAAAATTCACATTAATAAA
>WSZQ02088531.1:0-14472 GCA_019419845.2 Weissflogia rhopalogaster | reverse complement strand
AAGTTTGACTTGAAGTGAATAGACTCATAAAATAGATAAATGGTGACAGTGAAAAATAGGCCTGGAAGAAATATAATGCTAGGTTTTCTCTGCTCTTAAAATAAAATAAATCTTATCTTTAAATAAATGTTAGGGACATGAGTCCCTACAAAACTAATAGTCCGATTATAGATATTTTTAGAAATATATGATTGTGTTTAATTTTTCTATTTTCATAGAACAGTTTTGTGTGGATCAGTGGGCAAGCACTCTAGCGATTACACCACGTAAGCGATACTCGATTGGTGGCAAACTTTGAAAATTATTTTTGAACAAACGGCTCAAAACGGCATAAAATACCGTTAACGCAAGTTATTTCTATATATGTACCATACGTACATTCAATTTGGTGGAGGACAATTGGAACACTCTCCTTGTGAAACTCATTCAAAACCACTTCAAATGCCTAAACATATATTAAACTATTTATGGTACCTTAAATGATTTACTTCATTCAGGTAGTCCTCTTATGATGATTCTAAAATGTTTCTCCTTGCATTGAAAGTGATGACACCGCTTGATCATTAACGTTGTTACCATGATTGATTTAAAACGATTTATGATATTTACGTACTAGCAATTTGCATTGATTGTTTTTAGTCACTGTAACATGCAACCGATTTAAATTATGCACAATGATTGTCGATTTTTACAGGTTAATTGGTAACATTTCTATTTTCTGATGTAAATTTTGTTACATAACCTTAAATTTGTACTAATAATATAATTAGAAACAATTTTAAGATTTCTTGCTTCGATTCGTGACTGATTACTATGATAAATTTCACATAATTTATGCAATTTACATAAAATGCCAGTGAACTAATTGAAATATATCATTTTTAAGAAATTTTACGCAATATTTCACTTGATAATAATACAAAATATTTGTTTTTGTCTGCTAGGAAGAGGAGAAAGCCTCCAACATGGATCTCAAGCTTCGCCTCGCAAAGATTATGTACTTCTTTTTCGCCATTTCGTTCTTCGTCAGTGCTCTAGTCGTTTGCGGGGGCGCAATGACACTCTTGCAATTACTCTGGTTGTTCAATAAGCCATTGTATCGAAAATTGATTTCCTATTTGGGATATACGATGTTTGCACGTAAGTATTAGAAGAAATCACTGAAATTATCAAAATAAGTGTTAATAAAATGCCTTTTTGTATACAGAAGCAGTGTTTATGCTTCGCTACTGGTCAACATCAGATTTTAAACTGTATATTGATAAAGATGTGTATGATAAGTATCTTGGGAAGGAACATTCGCTATGTATTCTGAATCATAGTGGCGAATTGGATTGGATTATTATGTCTGCTTTGTTGGACAAACTCAATATTCTTGGTGTAAGTATATCTTATAGGTTAATTCAATTGTAGTTAATTCAATAGGTTAATCTTTAATTGGATGGAATGGTTGAGAAAGTGAGTGGGAGTAAGGAGAGAATGTATGCGATCTTTTTAGATCTCAAAGCAGCATATGACACGGTGCTACGGGGCAAGCTGATTGAGTGTCTGAGGAGAAGGTGTATGTCTGACGGAGTGGTTAGGTTGGTGAGTGAGGTATATGAGGAAACATGGGCAGTTGCGGAAGTTGGAGCGGATGTGTCTGAAAGGTTTAAAGTTGGAAGGGGATTAAGACAAGGATGCCCACTGATGTCCACTCCTATTCAACATGTATGTGAGTTGGATGAGGTACTGCGAAAGGGACAAGACTTAGGGGCGGTAGAGGGAGGAACAAAGGTATGGATGCTGGCATAATATGATATGTGTCACGAACCGATGCCCTATATTCTGGTTATTTAGGGCTAAGATGAGTTTATTTCCACTTAAGTATGTTTAGTCTGGTTTTTGTAAACCCTCAGGCGTTGCGTAATAAAGAAAAACGGTTGTGGCGACGGCGTGAGGGTGGTAAGTGGTTAGCGCGGCGCTGTGCGACGGAAATGTGGAACGGCTTGATCTCGGCCAAGGTCACCGTACCTTCAGTCGAGGTTGAGGCACCCGCCGGTGTGTGTGTGTGAGCGGAAAACGTCTCCAAATGGAGTGAGGGAGGAGGATGGGGGTGTATCCTGCAGCTAGTTATGAGAATCTTTTTAAAATAAAGTTAAGATTAAAGTTAAGTAAAGATTATGCAGAAAATGCCGCAGGAGTTTGAGTGGGTGTTCAAGGCGGCCTTGACAGGAGGAAGAAGAGGAAGGGCTAGAGGGTGTATACTGGTGGGAGTCAGGAAGAAGTGGGGGGGTCATCATTGGAAGGGATATAGAGAGGGATGGGCTAGTAGCAGTGAAGGTTGCAGCTGAGTGGGAGGAGTGGAACGTGGTCACAGTATATCAAAGGGAGAACCTCGCGGAGGTGTTGGAGGCGGTGGAGGATTGGGCAGAGTATAAAAGGAAGTGCATACTGGGAGGGAACTGAAATGTGAGGGTGGGGGAGCTGGACGGGGGCGTGGACAAGAATGGGGAGAACAGGAGGAGGAAGTCAAGAGATAAATTGGTCACGACAGAGGGAAGAAGGTGGATGGTAGCGATGAGGGAAGGAGGCTGGGACGTGCTTAATGGATGTGTAGAAGGCGACTGGAATGGGATGTGTACTTTCTGTGTTAAGTTACTTTCCAACATTCAACTTATGAACATCTTCTCCTATTTCAACCGCGAAAGCACCGGGTAGGTGTGAGTCCGAACCTTTTGAATTCTTTTGGACGAGCCAAGGAATTGGACTTTGTTAGTTTTAGCTTACATGGCTGAGTTTTTGGTTCGCAACAATATGGTTATGTTGGCGAGACGAAAAGAAGGTATGCAAGAGGTATTAAAAGGGATAGAAAGGTATATGGACAAAAGGGGACTGAGCGTGAATGTGGAAAAGGCATAATGGATAACGTTTAGAAAGTCTGGTGGAAGGTGCAGGGCGGAAGAACTGTTTTGGAAGGGAGAGGCCATCGAGAAGGTAGATGTGTTCAGACAATTGGGGAGAGAATATTCCATGGTTACAACAAAAAGCCAGGCGAGCATTGAACAGAGTGAAAGAAAAGTGGGGGAAGTTGTGGGGAGGGAACTGGGACGTGGTGATGGATGTGTGAAGTCAATTTTAATGTATGGAGTGGAGGTGTGGAGTGTATATGAGTAGGAGTGGCTGAAAAGAGAGCAAGAGTGGTTCCTGAAGGACCTAATGAGGTTAGAGAGGTCTACACCAAATTATAGTCCTGCAGGAAACCGGATGAATGAGTGTGGCGTGGGAGTCGAAATGTAGAGTAATAAGGTGTGGAGGTTAGGATGCCGGTTGATGATGAGTGATAGAGTGTTGATGATATATACACTGTTTATTACAAAACATATACGAAATGTTTACAAACACACAGCGAATACAAGATACAAGAATACAGTACAAATCGCGAGGTAGTGGAAGAGATCCACAGTTCAGCCTCGGATGTAGAAAAAGGTCGGACCAAGTAGAAAATATGGGCGGGTTAAAGAAGAACATGCAATGGTTAGTTTGGGTTGGCTTCGGACGAACATTTGGTTAGGGAGAATTTTGGAGAAACAGATGTGGGAATAGAGGTATAGAAAATTAGTTGAAGAAATGTATATACTAAATCTAAAGCATGTTAAAATGTGGTGGGAAACGCCACAAAGGTATGAGGAAAGCAGTGCCGAAAAAAGTGACCCTAGCACGGGCAAGGTGTGCTTCGGAAGAGGGAGGATGAAAAGTATGCATGGGAGACGATTATAGAAAGCGTGTACTATGTGAGGAAGAATGGGATACTTGGGAGCACTTAGTAGGGAAATGAATCAAGAATTGTCGAGAGGTATACGAGAGGGAGTGAATGTGATCGTGGGGTGGTTAGGTGAGAGTGGCGATGGGGTCGCCAGAGTGTCCACCATAGTAAAGGAGAAAAAAAAGAAGGGAAGCTCCACTGGGGATTACTATGAGTATCCGATTATGAATGAAAAAAATGGTTTGATGTAATTATTTGTTTGGTGTTAATTATTTTGTTTTATTATTTATTTATTATGTGTTAAGTATATAAAAATATGTATTGAGAAGGAAGCAGGCGGCAGATATGTATGGGTATGGATTATGCCAATAAATGTTGATTTATATATATAACTGTATAAGTATAAGTAGATACTTTCTGTAAAGTTAGATTCTTTAAAGTGTTGCTAAAACAGCAGTGACGACTTTTTACAACAATTTCAGAACGTAAAAGCCTATATGAAGAATGCTGTCAAATTCATCCCATTCGTGGGATGGGGATTCTACTGCTGTGAGTTCATCTACTTATCTAGATCTTTCGAAAAAGATAAGATTATCTTGAAAAAGAGTGCACAAGACTTGTCTGAATATGAAGACCCAATAACTGTAAGTTTTGACTACTTGTAATCCTTCTCCTCCTCGAACTATTCCTTTCTTACTACTCATTTTCGCAGGACTTGACAGTGCTGACAACGTTTGTTATATCTTTCAGATATTGTTATTCCCTGAAGGTACACGCTTCTCGCCAAAGAAACACGAAGAAGCTCTGAAATTCTCACGAGCTCGCGGTCTAAAAGAGATGCAGCATCACTTAGTGCCAAGAACGAAAGGTTTCACAACCAGTGTGCCATACATGAAGGGCAAGATCCCGGCCCTCTACGACATTGAGATCGCCTTCGAGGGCGTCAAACCGACAATCACGAATATGATCAAAGCGCGCCGCTTCAACGTGCATATGTATTTGCGGCGTATACCGATGGAAGAAGTGCCCGACACCGAACAGGAGCAGGACCAATATCTGCGAGAAATGTTTTACCGTAAAGTAAGTTATTTACAATAAATTAATAATTATCATATAAGCACCATCAATTGACATTATCGCAATCAACATAATGCTTAATACAATGTGTTTTAGGATGAATGTATGGACAGTTTTCGAAAAACAGGCGATTTTTTCAAGCTCACCAACCAACAGCCATTGTCACCGATCATCGTCGAGCCGAATATGAATTGCCTCTACAATGTGATACTCTGGTTCATCGTCACACTATCGCCAATCATTTATTTCTTATTCAAACTACTTCTTAATCATCAATACATCTACTTTGTTATTTTCATAACCTGTATTGGATTAGGTGAGTATTTATACAACTTTGCATACTTCTAAGGGTGCTTATCAATTACTACCACCATCTATGGACAATGTTTCAAAGTTTTGCATAACTTTAACAAAGTTGTATTTATTTATGATAACGTTTAATAACGTTTGTTTCCTTTAGGTTTCAGGGTATTAGCCAAGTCAATAGATAATATGGAAGTAAAGGATACGAAACTCAAGAAGAACAATAATCTGGAAAATGGTGATAAAATTAAGTCGTCTTAGTTGTACCGAGATGAGTGCGAGTGCCAGGCAACCAAATCTGTCCAAATAAACATTTAAAACGCACTTATTATAAATATAAATAAGAAAATCGACGGCACCACTTGACTGCATGGTTTATGGCGCATTTTTATACATTTAACAAGAAACCAACACTGGCAATGAGTAGCGAGTGCGTGCTGCAAAATTAAAATCAGCACGATAGTGATGTTAATGGTATGTAATTGATCACAACATTCTTACTGTTGGCTCCCCTCCCTCCCAAAACTCTATCTCTCAGTCTCTTTATCTCAACCCCCTTTTTAAGCATCACCAAAAACGCGAGTTAGATGTCGCGCTTTTGACCAATATCTATACTGTACCTCTACATAATTTACAAACTTTGGAAATTACGATGATACCAATGTTGATGCAACATGTTATTAATGATCGCATTGCACTACTAGTTGAAAACAATAACACGAGTTCGTAGCCGCAGCTATTGAATTTTTGAACGCATGGACGCCGCTTCGGCGGAGATTATTTCATCAGGGAATAAAACGGCAATATATCCATTGATTTTTAAGTAACAAATTGTATACAACATAAGTTCATAACAGTTTTGATGTTCATAGGGAGGCACTTATAGTATGGCGGCGTCCATGCCTCTTAACTTATTACTATCCTCCCGATTTGCAAATGCAAAAGTGCCATCATTTTGGGTTTTAGCCTTCTGTTGGTTCATGTTTGAATGATTACTGTTTTAATGTTAATAACGGATTAAATAATCAATAACCTACCGAACCATATACTATATTATCATGTATTAACACTTGATGAATTAAAGTAATTTATTTTTATATATGTCTTTATAAATGATCATTATCTAATCTGCATCTATTCTTTAAATCTTTGAAAAACATGTTTCAGGGCATTTTAAAATTTTTGAAATACTTGTAGTGCCATCTAATTTCAAATATTCGAATTGCGAGAATTACAGATTCCTACTCGAGTTTTTTGACAGAGCTTTGCAGTATGGTAATTCTTCAGTAGATGTCGCTAGTTGGAAATGAACATTTTTGAATTGAAATTTTAAATGTATACAATAACTATTTTTTTTTTACATTCTTCAGAAAAATTCAATTATATCAACAAAAATTTTAAAGTAATTTTCTTTATTTTTGTTTATTTCTTTATATAGTATAAATTTAAAGCTCCGAGTCACCTGCGTAAAAACAAAACAAATGCATGTGCAAATTTCAAGGTTATGCCTTCAACCATGTAATCGGTGCATCTAGTCATTATCAAAATGCTCCTCAACGACGTTGACCGCGACACAAAAACCGAAGATTGCCAAGGAAGCAATACGCCAGTCGCAGGGGAAAAGAAAACCTCCGATTTCTACCACAACGCCAAGGAATACTGGTCACAATTGCCTCCTACAGAAGATGCAGTACTTGGTGGCTATGGACACATTTCCAAAATTGATCTTCAAGGTTCCAGAAATTTTCTACGACAAATCTACAACCTCGATAAACATATAAAAAAGGAGCGTGCCATTGACTGTGGAGCAGGTATAGGTAGAATCACCAAATGCTTATTAACGACGTTCTATAAAACTGTGGATTTGGTTGAACAAAACAGCGATTTCCTAAACGAAGCCAAAACAATGTTGGCCGATAAGCACGACAAAATCGGCGAATTTTATCCTCTGGGGCTGCAGGATTTCAAGCCAGAGCACAAATATGATGTTATCTGGTGTCAGTGGGTACTTGGACATTTAACGAATGACGACTTGGTTGCTTTTTTCAAACGATGCAAGTATGTAGTATTTAATCACAAATTAAGTATCTAACCTTGTTATGTTTTGTAAATATTTAACTGTGTTTATATATTTTAGGGAGGCATTGACCGAAAAAGGGTTTATAGTTGTCAAAGAAAATATGGCATCAAGTACGATGCAAGAGGTCGACAGTAACGATTCGTCAATTACAAGGCCTTATTCAATGTTTATGGAGATCTTCAAACAAGCTGGATTGAATTGCTTTAAGAAACAGAAACAAATGCATTTCCCAAAGGAATTGTATGCTGTGTATATGTTTGCTTTGAGACCGAAGAATTTGTCGTAGATTATACTGTCCCCATAAATATATAATTTTTACCTGAGGCGCTTGCTTTCAAGATATTTGTATATCTTGCGTTGCCTAGGGTAAATATCATTTTATACAGGATTTCAGAGATTGAGGGCATCTTCAGCGATGGAATATGCCCATTGGATACTAAATTGTTGCAATAACTGGAATAGCAGAAACATTTAATGCGGATATTATGGCGTAACAAAATTGTGTACGTTGTTTTCTTCTGTTACTGCCCGAATTGTGTCATGCTGAAAGTGCTGTCTAATCAAAGGATATTCTCTAAGAGTAAATGCAAAAACATCCTGAAAAAGTTAAATAATAGGATAAAAAGCAATTGTTTAAATGTGAACTTAATTATCACAAACGTTAAACATTGTTTTTGTGATGTTTTTGCATTTTCTCATTCAAATGCTGTCCTTGTTCTCTAAGTTCTGGTGCGCAGGATTTACAGATTCCTTTCGGAACTTTCTATGAAGAGCTTTGTAAATCGCCTATTGTCATAGAGATGTCACTGTTAGTGTTTAAAACAATTTCGAGTTCTAACGAAGAAAATAAAAAATTATCTGTAGGCTCTTCATGTTTTCTTCTAATCGGAATTATGAATAAAATCACAAAAGTACTGCAAAATAAAACATTTATTTATGCATAATTACCGAGTGAACGAGATGCGAATCTGTAATATCTCATCTGTGCGCTTGCATTTCCTTCACAACTGCATCCACCTCGAATTAAAGAAGAAAACATGGAACATGAAAGAAAATACAATCAAACACAAAATATTAATATTACTATTGTACGAATAAATCGACATCACCCGCATCGTAAACATACACACTCCAAAAATGGCAACATTTGAATGAATATGGTTAAATTATTCCATTACTAAAGTAATTACATTAGTTAATTAACTGCCTTCTATCCTCAAAATAGGTAGGTTACTTATAAATAATTTTGTGAAGACTATTTGGCTCTTTAGAACATAGGTGAAAGCATAACATTAAAAAAACGCTTGCAAATCAATGCAATGGAAGCAAGTGAATACTTCAGAAGTAACACACGTTGATAAAACAAAGAATGGAATTAGGAAACACATCATTTCCTTTAAACACCAACAAAACAATCTTTGATCTATCCTAAAACAATTTATATTAAAATATTTGCAAATTATTGCTTTTGGGGATACATCAAAGACAATCTTGATGTTTTTAACCTTACAATCAATGTTAAGAGGACCGCTGTCGATCAGTACCACGTGGTGGCAAAATGCGGAACTAAAACGTGAAATTCAAACTTTTTTCTAAAATATTTTCTAATCTGCATGTTATAGATTGTCTATTGTAGTACGGATCTATTCCTCATTAATTAAGGTTTGTTTAAATATATTTATTTACACCTAAATGTTCGGTAATTATTGAGATATACATCGTGGAAAATAACGCCTTTTCCGAGAAATGTCAAGTTTCAGGTTTTTCATTTTTTTTTCATATTTCTCGTATTGCTACGATTATAAATCATGCACCAATCCATTTAGCGTGAAAATATCCTCAAACTACTCGGGCAGTTTTTCATTTGATTATATAGAACCGAAATTATAACTCATGAAAGTAGAGTCTAATAACGGCGATGACTTCACTGACAAGATTCATGAGTTATAACATCGGTTCTAAGTAATCTAATGAAAAACTGTCCCAGGAGATTGAAGATATTTTCACGCCGAAACGATTGGTGTATGATTTATAATCCTAGCATTACGAGAAATATGAAAAAAAAAATGAAAAACCTAAAACTTGACATTTCTCGGAAGTCGTTTTTTACACGATGAATATCTCAATAAATACCAAATATTTAGGGGTAAATGTGCATATCAAAACAAACCTTGTTTAATGAGGAATCGATCCGAACAAGAACAGACATGCTATAACATGCAAATTGGAAAATATTTGAGAATAAAGTTTGAATTTCACGTTTTAGGTCCGGATTTTCCCGCTACGTGGTACCGTGGTCGAGTGCGGTCCTCTCAATGTTGCGTTAACCTCAAAAACCTCATTTTTAACATTCTCTTTTTGCCTTAGTATATTCGCATATTCACAAAGTTGACAAAACATGCTTAAAACGCATTTCACTCGTTTAATACTTGTAATCATAATACTATCCATGGTCCTATGTTTTGTATTTCTCAATTATACATCATCGATCTATCTAGACGATCACGATAATGTCCGTTAATGAACAAGGCAGATTTTGCGCAAAGAGACTTGCATCTTATTAGTATATCTATGTATATAGAACTCTCTATACAGATATAACACAATGCGTACGCGTTCATTTGCATACGTTTGTTTTAGGTTAGTTTTTTTTCCTCTTCCTCCCTCTTAACAGCAAACTAACGTAACCTAGACACTAGTTGTAAGTTCGCAAAACAGCTACAGGTTCCTTTCTCAATGTCTTTTTGTTTATTTGTTTACATTCTCCATAGAAGAAAAAGAAACGATTTCGTTCCGCTAAACATCAAACATGATCGAAATGATCAACAACGTTGTGTATTCGTTTGTTTCGTGTATGGTGGACATGTTTTTATGTTTCTATGGTTGCGTAAGTCTCAAAACGTATTCATCACTTTTTCGACTTTCGCGGTCGAAAAATGACAATGTCTTTAATTATTGCTTTGTTTCATCGTGGATATTTTTTGTTTTGCATTCATTACAAGATGTTATAGCCTCAAAATTACATTTACCAATCAATAGCACCAAAATGTTAGTATTAAATTGTTCGTTTCGTCTAGGTTATGTTTGAATGATTGTAGTCTAACCTCAATGTTAAAACAACTGTCATATTTAGTTTTTAATTTCTAGAAATTCATGATTTATTCAATGTTTCAGTGATTTCAATGGCAAACATGTCTTTTATTATGTTCAGTTTCGTTTTATTGTGTTTGAATATGTGAATATGTTTGAAAATGTTCAGAATTATCAATATTTAAAGTATAAATATGTAAATTACTAAATATGAAAGTGGAAGAAACGCACGGCTGTGTTGTGTAGGTGATGTTCCATTTCCCTAAACATGTTCATAGTTTTCATAGTGTTTTGTTGGTACTTTTTTTGTTGATACGATAAAATTCTTAAAACGTACGTAAATTGCAAAATGCACTAATGATTATCAACCATCAATAGTTTCAACAACGATTTCTATCTACATCCTCCTCGACGTTTTCATCTTTTACAATTAATGTATCTTAATGTAATCTTTTCAAGTTTTCGAACCAACATTGTATAATAGAGCATGTTTTAATTGCTAAATTCGTTAGTGTGTATAGGTAACAATCTTCTCAACAAATTACACGCACATTTATGTTTTTTTGTTTTGAACTCTCAGAAATTATTTAGTAGGAAATTATTTGTTTCGTTTTTTTTCTCTCTCACCAATTAACGCTCGATTGCATTAAAATTTACTGCCCTTCACCTTTAAAGGGAATCAACACAACTTGGTAAGTTGAAAAATAAAAAATGAAACGTTTTATGCCATTCGTGCTACCAGTCGTGCTCCCAATCGTTTTTTTTAGTTCAAATCATGCAAAAATATCAATAAAAAGCGAATAAACTAAATTTAAGGACGCTGACAGGAAATTGAACCAATTTTTGGTCGTAATTAATGAATATGTAACATAATTTATAGTTTGAACAAAGAAATATGATTAAATAATAAAGTACAGTATTTTAGGTTTTCAAACAACTTTCCAATGTTAATTAAACTACATTAATTAAATTAATTTAACGTGAAAAGATGATAATTAATAGTTTTTAAGACTTTTAAACGATATTTACCTAACTTGATCATGAAAAATATATAAATTGATTGAGATTAAGGCTTAAAATATGTTTTGTTTGCCCTTCCACACGATTTTTAGCAATTTCTAGAAATAATTCATTCATAAAAATGTAGAATACATTAAATTTTTTCCCATTTCCAAAAATTAAACTAATACATAAATAACTAAACCTTCATAACTTTCCTTTTGTTATTCATGCGAAAGATAATTAAAACTATTAGTTGGTATTATTGACTATATAAGTTGATAAAAATAAAGCTACTAATTCTCTCATCTATTTCTCAGCTAAGGTTCTCTTCTATTTTGTTGTTATCTTCATATTTACTTGTTCATATTCTCCTATTCACAATCAGTACTTTAAACTTTGATAATGGACTAGTAGACTTAAAATCGTAAAAATAGAAATTTGTAGATATATTAGAACATTTTAGAACATTCGACGCGCCGTGAACATCTAACAGGTAAAAACAAATTACCAAACAATTGGAGTGGTGTTCACGCCTAAAACGCTCTACTAAAACGGGCCGTATACAAACTGAAAACGGCGCTATACAAAAGTAAAGCGCACATTGGCCTGTGGCTTGTTTGGTAAACTTAAAACGTTCTCATCTATTGGGGGTAAATAGATTTCTTTTCTTCTATATCGAATAGAATAGTAGAATGCGCTCAATCACAGACGAAATGAAAATCGAATCGCGTCATAACGTGTGCCTGTGTATCAACACGTTGACATGCTGCGTGGGTTTCTTCCGTAGCACCACAGGTGGCGCACCAATCGCAGTAGGCGTCACGCCCACATGGTTACCGCACGCACCATTGGCGCTCACGTCGTGTATACGTCGCATACCGCCAATGCCAATGTACGGTTTGGTTACGCCCCCGGTCGCGCCCACTCCGACGCCCACGCCCACAACACCACCACCACAGCCGTTGATTGGCTGCGTGCGGTTGGCGCGTTCGACACTCTCGGCGTGCACCTGCACGTTCACCACTTCAATCACACCGCCCGCAGCCTCGTCGTCGGCCACTCTCGTCGCATGATTACTGATACAGTTCGTGGGAGGCGGACAGCGTAGGAAGTTCGGCGGCCGTCGCCCCCGATAGGAATCATCTTCATAGAAATCGCCGTCGTCATTGTCGCCGTTACTAGCGGCGAGGAAGCGCGTACGCTCCTCTTCATAGTCGTCGTTATCGCTGCCGTTCGGAGTCGTTGCTGCTGCTGCCATTGTCGTCGTCGTCGCGGAATCGCCCGTTTGCCCATGATTGTTTGTCGTCGTCGTCTTGTTGTTGCCCTCCTCAGTGTCGTGTGTCCAGATGATAACTACTCAATCGCCCCGGCCGCGCGATCGCACCCGCTGCGGCTCGCTGTTGCAGCGGTAGACGTACACCTGCAGCAGGATGAGCAGGTCGATCGTCACCTGCAGCATGCCGCAGATCCAGAATTGGAGTGGTGCATGTCGGAGGAAGAAGTAGGTTGTTTTGAAGACGTCACCGCACGTCCACAGCACTACCATGGATATACTTAAAACAAGAGAAAAAAAAACTGATAAAACAAATTCAGATTAATTGTTAAACGATTAATTATTTAATAATTATTTGCTAGATTTATATTATTTATATTAAAAGGTTTGTGCTGGCAATCCATTGCCGCACAAACAATATTAGGATCAATAAACCGCAATCACAATCAACGTCAATAAACCATAATCTGCACGTAGTCAACATACGCCGAGACTAAACATCGAAAATGCTGACATCTCAAAATCAACACGGCGAACTAAAGAAATGGTCGCGTCACCATTTTCAGCGAGTCCGACACCAGCTGCTGCCACCAGTGAGTCCGCCGTCACAGAGAGTCCACACCGAGTCCCTCACCGGCCGCCTCACACGACTACACCGGCGCCAGCAGCCGCCACCGAGTCCGCTACCGGCCGTCGTCACCAGCGAGGCCCACATCAACCTGCCTGCCCCGTCGACCAGTGCGAGCCGATCGTCTCCAGCCGTCTGGATCTCCTCGTTATCTTAATCTCCTTCATTTTATATTTCATTACATGTATTGTGGTACAATAAATCCCACAAGTTCATTTTCTCTTTCGTTTAATACATTGAGTATTCAATTTAATTCAATAAGTATTTTATTCAAGGATTTTGCTGGTTAACATACGTCTTCTTAGAAATAAAGTAAGTGCCGCGCTACCTCACACGAGGGGAGTAGGCAAAATCCCCGAAAGTGACTTACGTTGTAAATCCCATAATCATACGTCGTATACCAAAATTTCAGAGTTTCGAACGTGCAATAGAGGGGACTGAATGTTTCGAGAAACTGACCGCGCTATTATGAAATGAGAGAGACTGTACATCGTGCTCTCTTTCGCTACCACCCGACATGGAACTCAGCTTCATTGAGCTGCACGCTGGCTCGGGCACTTGCAGACTAGAAAAAAAAGGCTCTCTCAAAATTTGTACTCATTTGGGACACTTGAACAACATGTGTAAAGAAGAAGGGGGGTACGCTCAATATATATTTGCTATTTTTCTTATGGAAATCTCTACTAAAATTCTTTTCACAGCGGTAACAATACCTATCTGTCAAGATGAAACACTGCACAGATTTTCAAAAAAAGAAAAGTAAAAGTCACATTGCCAGTTTCTGGACTATACGCCGCAAAATAGGTTCGTATTCATCATTTTGTATACCAGCGCGCGTTTACTTCAAAAACAAGTAACTTTTAAGAACAATAATCAGACAATGAAAATAACACACAAATAACACATTAAAAAAAGGCAGGAGAGTATTGAATCAAGCACGAAAAAAAAGAAACTAATTCTAATCATAAATTGCGCCAAACTATTTTAAGACATTCTATATAATAACACGCGCATCCATAACATCCACCAGCATTGGCGATATATAACTGGTGTCGTTGGTGTGAACTTTCCAAAGGTCACACCAACGCGCTTCCGACGTCAGCTAATCACGACCGCGCGACAGATAAGCCGATAAAGATACATACACATACCCACTCACACTCTGACACCCACACCCACTCTCACACCCACACACACACACACACACACACACCCACACACACACACCCACACACACACACACACACCCACACACCCACACACACACACACACA
>WSZQ02088520.1:2335-14480 GCA_019419845.2 Weissflogia rhopalogaster | reverse complement strand
GAAATCGCAAGTTATTTACCGCACCGTTGAAGCTATCGAACTCTCGATGCGCTTAAACGACTTATTTCAATGATAAGCGAGTCAGGACTGCTTCAATGGTTTGTGCGTAAAAGAGGTAAAGAGGAGGAAGAGCAGAAGCGCAAATAATGTATCAGAAACAGTGCGTATAACCCAGGATACGGCCTAATCCAAACAATAACACGGAGACCCGCCTATATTGATAAAAAGAACTTGACTGAAGAAGAGAAAAGGATTATGGCCAGAGCAAGATGTAGAACTGAAGAGCAGGGCAGAAAGGTATGGATGGGGTATGAGTACATAAGTTGTGTGTGGTGTAGAAGCGGTGTTGATTCTCGGAATCATCTGGCTGCATGTGAGGGGGTGTTGAATGGTTCGGGATGTGCGGTTGGGAATGTAAAAGAGTGTTTGGGAGAGAGAGCGGAGGGTGTGACAATAGTGAGGCTAATTGTACAAGAAAAATGGAAGCAGAGGAGAGGGATGACGTAATAGAGAGGGTTGGTATACCGCTTGTGTATTATTATTTTTATTTATTTTTTAATATTTATTTATTTATTTGGTTTGTAAATATTATTTGTAAATTGTTGTTGAGTTTTTTAATGTAATGTAAAAGGTTAATGGCGAAGGATTTTGTAAGGGTACAGTTAAATGCCAAAATAAAGGTGATCTACTACTACTACTGTGTCCATTACCATGTATATCTGTAATAATAAACTGTGTACTAAGCCAAGAAAATAATTTCGTCCGTTGTTTTCATTGGAAAATAAATTCATAAAAAATAAAATAAATTAATTAATAAAATTGAATTATAAGCGGCGGCTGGCCGCGTTGTGGAGCTCAGTGCTCGTTAGATCACTGCAGTTTAGCAAAATCGCATGTAGCTAGGCGTTGAATGGGTGGCCACTTTGTCTCCTCACTCAACAAGCAGCTGCGCCGCCGTCGGCGAACTCCTGATTTCGCGGTAAAAATGCGAATGAAGGTTGTGCGATTCGCTTGCGACGGTCCCCGGAAAAACTCATATGCACAATAGTTCAGAGCAGTACCATCAGTAGCGTCACCGGTTCGGGCCGGGTGAAAGTTACTAATCCCTTACATCACTATGTGGTAGAAAAAGGTTGTAGAATAAATTTAAAAAAAATGAATTAATTTTTACCGCTTACAGAAGGAACTACGAAAAAAATATTTCGAACACATCTTACTTACTTTGCGTCGTACAGTTCGAATCTGCATTAAAAAATAACGGTACCCATTTAAAATTTAAATGTTACCCCCACCCAACCACCAGGGGGTGGAGTTGGGGTGCTAAGTATACCACAATCATATTTTCCCCATGGAATGGTTACTTTTTGATTACCTCCAATATTTTCGTAGAGAGCATATTTCTTGAGATATTTAAAGTTTTCACGTTAAAAAACTCATCCGGTATATCTCATCGAGCCCGTTTGATTCAAGTTTTTAATATACATCTATCATTTCTTTATTTATCCTAAATATAGTGGTTATATATGAATAAAAACCATATGTTATAATCCAAAAGGCAATTATTTCTCAAGTTATTTCTTATTTGTTCCTTAGTAACATATGAAAAAATATTCAAAATATATTTGATTTAAAAATCAATATATCTTACCTCCTTGTGGAAAGAACTGTGCGTAAATCATCTTGAAAGTATCTTCCTTGACAACGCCAGTCGGGCATTCGGCCTTGAAACCTCGATAAATCCGTTTGATTTCTGCCTGCGAGAAACGCGTCGCTTTGCAGAGTGATTCCAAGCTGTCTGGACGATAACGCGGTGGTGTCTCTAAGTCTTCAAGTTCGGAATCTAGGACAAGGAGACATTACTTGAAACTTGAAAACAATCACAGACACTTGCTGAATTCCAAGATATTCCGGATATGTTCACATTCGTGTATAATGGCAGCCAATTTGACAAATGAAATCAGGAGTACATCAAGCAGCTATCAGTAATACTATGCCGTTGACGTTAAGCGATAATTCATTAGTAGCGGCTAATTAGTATTGGCGTACTGTGCATTGATTGATTAAACACGCAAATATAGAGCAATATAGAGCGGCAAACCAACCGACCGATGCGATAGCAGCGTCTCATTGTCCTTCGTCAGCCTTGAGCGTCTCACGCACTGCATCGATAATCCATTCACGCACCGCGCGAATTGCAAGGATGCGAACTGAACGCGATGTGTTGCTGTAGTGGCAGCCGCCAAATAGTTTCAACTTGTTTGATCTAACAATAAATGGAAGTGGGGGCGGCAGACGGGCCAAATACATGTCTAAACTACGTCAAACATTCATAACTCGAATTCTAGCAGTTTTGAAATTAATTTTTATTTTTATTTAGTACCTATTTTCGTCACTAAGTGACTAATGAATTTCCACAATTTGGTAACAAATATTATCGATATTACCTAACGCCGACTTGACCCCCGTCCACGCTTCACGAACGTAGTTGAACACGCGTCGAATAAGCGGCCGTCGGCGATGGCGATGATGATGATGCTCCCCGTCCTCATGCTCGTCGACCTCGTCCTGCCGCTCAGGATCAGCGGCAGGCGCGGTGCTCGCCTGAGTGACGCTCGGATGCTGATTCTGTTCGACGTTGGTTGGCGGCGGTCGCGGTGATGCGGCCCGTGTCACCTGCTGCTCCTGCGGCTGCGGCTGGGGTTGGTGGTGATGGTGTTGATGCAGTTGTCGCTCCACCATCGGGTACATCATGCGACCGCCCGCATCGCCGCGCCGGTGTCGCGCCACGACGCGAATGCACTCGACGGCGACGCTACTCACCACCACATCATCATCGCAAGCTAGTTTATCCACAATCGTAGACGCCGCTCGAAAGTTACTCACAACCGACGATTGCGTCCCGCATGGCTTTAGCCTGGGTTAGTGCGTCCATGCATTTGTTAGTTTATCTGCAAACAAAAAACATCAAAGTTAGGAATTGTTAGAATTTGTCATTTTAGCTTGTGGGGCTTAGGATAAGACAAATACGATTATCTTGCTTTGTGTCTGTTCGAACAGGGAAGATTAGTACAGTATTTGTTTAGCCTAGGACAAATAGACCTTTTCCCCCTGGGATGCTCAATTGTTGTAATTTTAGAGATGTGGTTAGTAACTGGATAGTGCTATTTTCATTGAAATCGTGTAATACAACTGCGAGTGTGAAGATCACACATCCAGTGCTTGAAACCTACAATTTCAGCAAAACAAAACCTGATAAAACACAAATCGACAACATCCTCGCACAAGGAGGAGGCACGGACTTGAACACATGAATTCGTAGGAAATTTGATAATCGTATACGTCTAGGACGAATAGATCTATTTTTCCCTTTAGGTTCATCAGCTGTTTTCATTCTATAAATGTGTTTAGTAGACTTTATAGACATTTGTGACTTGATACCTCGAATTACAATTTTACATTACAATTACAATTTGTACGAATATTTATGAATTCGATATTCTATAGCAGTCGGTGATAACTGGCGCGTTAGGAGACAAAATTTCCTTTGAAACCAATGTAATACATCGTCAGGCGCGATGTTCACATATCCACCGAAACAGGGCCTGATTAAACACAAAACATCTTCTTGCAACGAAGAGATCCGCATTTAACTTCTTTAATTCTCACGAAAATTGGTATTCGTTTAATGTATGTCTAGAACAAATATCCATTTTTTCCTTTTGTTGTGCGCGACTGATATAATTTTTGGAAAGTGGTTAGTAAACTATATAGAAATTAGAATTTTATATTTCTAATTACAACTTTAGAATTCTTCGCTCAAATTTATGAAGTAGATCTTCAATCACAGTCAGCGATTGCTGACGCGCGTTAGGTGAGACAGGTTTCCATCGACACCAATTTAATGCTCGACGAGCGCGATGTTCGCACATTCTGCCCTTGAAACTTGCAATTTAGGTGAATTAATCAGGTAAACAAAACACAAATCGGCAACTTCTCGTAAAGAGGAACAGCCACAGTATAAATTAACATATTAAATATTTTTGGAAATGATAAAAAACACATTCCTCAAATTTTTAAAAGCTATGTATTTTATGAACATACTCTTCGGTTATTAAACCAAAACTTGATTGAACACATGTCACATGTAATTAAACGTTCACGTATTACATTCATATGCATTCTTTAAAGTACAGCGAAACATGAACTATGCGCAATCCTGTCAAAAACAGACCGTATTTCCTGATTACTTGGTAAAGTATTTACTTGACCTGTATTACGCGGAACCTATCTAAATGCGGAATGAAATATATAGGTGTAACGGAATATTTCATGTGTGAATCATGAGCTTTGCCGTATATGCAGCCTAAGCTCCCAGGAATCTTCAGAGACTGGCTCATTTTCATTTTTCTGGTCAATATTATTGGATCGCTTACTGATAAATACTATATTTTGGGCTTTTTATCTCTCTAACATCCAAAAACCAACGGAAAATTCAGGTTTTCGTAACATTCCGTATACCACAGGTTCCATTGACTACATGAGAACAAGATCTTTAAATCATACCAAGCCTGCTTTTTCTTTTTTTTTTATATTCATCGATCTAACTGGTCCTTCAGTCTGGATACAAGTTTTTTATTTTTATTTTTATTTGTATATTCATGATAATGTTGTCGTTATTGTTGATTTTTGTTTAGTGTTCTTGTGATGGTCCTTTGTTGAGTTTTGTGCGATTGAATTGCCTCGCGGTTCTTGCTTGTTGAAACTGTAGTGGGATGCTCATTCTGCATGCGATTGATGATGTGTTTTTGATGTGTGATTTTCAATTGTCGTGATTTTGTAGTGTGGATTTGATTGTGTGGATTTTATGTGTGCATAAATTAGAGTGAATTAATTCATTAATTAATTCACCCATGTGGGAGTCCATCTCATGGACTCGAACCCCGTCCGTCTGCGTGGTAGACCGACGCCGTACCTATTGTGCTGGCCAGGTGGGCTTGATGGTGAATTAGTGTATGAATCTTGATGCAATTTTTTTCTTGATGTAATTTCAATATTTCCTTCAATTAATTCTAAAGAATTATAGGGTCGCCTATCAAACTTTTTTTACTTGTCTATAAAAATATATGTTGTAGAGTCAAATTTTCAAAATAGAAGCGCAGACCTTCTACCGGCTACGCCCACCTGAATAGGAACCAGCGGAACACGAATATTGAAATCATTGAAATCATATTCTATCATATTTTATTCATATTTTAATATATAATCATATACTACATTTATACCAAATTTCGTATGAAGCCTTGCGGCCAATTCCGTTCCTCGTCCGAATTAGAATAATTAGCTACTTTTTACTAATTACTCTGATAAATATTAAAAAAATTTAAATAATGAAATATAGCGACGGCTTCTCGCGTTGTGGAGCTCGGTGCTCGTTAAACCACTGCAGTTAAGCAATGTCGGACGTAGCTAGGCATTGGATGGATGACCACTTGGTCTCCCCACTCAACAAGTGGCTGCGGCGCCGTCCGTGAACTCCCGATTTCGTGGTAGAAACGTGAATGAAGGTTGGGCGATTCGCTTGCAACGGTCCTCGGAAGAAAACTCATATGCACAAAAAGTTAAGAGCAAATACCATCAGTAGCGAGACCGGATTGTGCCGGGTGAAAGTTACTATTCCCTTATACCACGATGTAGTAGAAAAAGGTTATGGAATAAAAATAAAAATAAAGAAATAACCAATATTATTTTATAGTATTCCTCCTTAAATATTCAAAATAGAACATTTATATGTGGTAATATGAGTATGTCCAAAATAAAATAAAAATTTCAGTAGAATTGTTGTATCAAATTTCGAACGAATCAGTGAGGTCAAGTCTCCTAAGTGTTAGGATCAAATGGTTACTTCTTATTCATTCCTCTGATTAATATATTTAAGAATTTTAAATAATGTAATATCCAATATTATTTTATAAGTATATGATTAAATTTCATGCTAAAAACCGCACAATCTCCCTCTTTACCTCGTCACAATATAAAAACATCATTCTATTGAAAAGAAAACATTATTTTTCAATCCCTTTCAAACTCAATTTTGCACTCTTAATAATGTTGGAAATTAATTTTAAAAGAAAACATAAAACAATATGACTGCTTGTGAAAAATTCTGAAATATTCAAAACAGTCCATATATCCATATGTATAACATGTCGATAATGTTCAGAATCAAAATTAAATATGCGTGTAAAACCAAATAACGATTGTAAAGTCAAGTGCTTCGTGCCCACGCAAAGATGAGGTAATGTTTGGGGACATGCGCTAGCTTTATCATCGCTCATCTCCATTTCTATTTAGGAACGAAATATCAGAGCATGTTTGTCGTCGGGCATAATTTGCATAAACGTGTGCGCACATATATATGAATGTGGTCCCTCGATCCTGCTTCGTCCTGCAATTTTCCTTTCATACCGTGTTTATACTTTTTTCTGCTTCCGTATGCGATTGAATAATTTAGTAATTCACGAGAATTTTGTGCTTTACATGCTTATTTAAACATGACATTTTATTTCTGCAATAAGAATTCATAATATGGTCATGAACATTATTTTTGGGATTTTTGAAAGGTTGAAAAATTGATCAGGCGAGTATAATGTTTCATTTTCTTGATTATGCCGAGCATGAAACTTTCTAAAATCATTTTGAGTGAAAACAATATAATTATTATAGAAGCGCGTAGAAGGCCATTTCGAGCGTCCAAAGTTTGTCATCGGATTGTTTGGTGTTTTGTCAATCTTCACTTCCGTATAGGACAATGCTCTGTAAAATGGCGTGACAGAGACGCTGTTTGTTACGTTTGCTTATGTGCTGCGACCAAACGACAGCATTTAGGCAACCAATGACTTTCTTTCCCTTAACGATCCTGTTTTCGATTTTAGGTTGGGTTCGTCCGCCCTTCGTAATACCTACACCAAGTTATGTAGACTCTTCGCATGTGTCGATTTTGTCATCATCCTTTATTTCTAGTCACGATGTATTGCCTTTGCCCACATATAGATACTTAGTGTTTCGGTAATTAACTGTTAAGCCCCAGTTTTTATATTCTTTAAACAGTTTCCTTCCCATGATTTCTAAGACCTCTTTTTCTTGTGGAAGTATAACCTGGTCATCCGCGAAGTATAGTGTTAGAGTGTATTTAATTCATCATTCATCATTTCATGATTCATCATTTATATGAAGTCGCGTGAGCGCATCCACAAGTAATACATTATAAATTTCATTTTATGTCCAATTTGAATTGAAATCCACATTCAATGAAAATATTTAAATAAATTATTTTCAATTTAATCGAAATAAAAACGGTAAGAAGCAAACTAGAAAGTTTGAGAGAAGGTAGATAAATAACCAACAGTGCAGATAAAAATTTACAACCCCCAATAAATTATACATATCATCGACGGCGGCGTCAATAGCTTTAGTGACGACTTCAGCTTCGACTGGAATATATTCAGCAAATTGTGCGTACTGATCAATTGATAATAATAAGATAACACTGATTAAAATACCTTAAGTTTTTAAGCAACATCATTCCACCACCGTTTCCAAATTATAAAACTGCAAAACATCAAGAAATTGGTAATTTCTAGAGCAAAGTATTCGAGAATCCTAATAAAAAAACAGATTTTATGAAAAGTTCATATTCGGCATAAGTTATAATGTGTTAATGTGTAAATGCATTAAAAGAATCTGATAGTTACTGTAATAAAAATTAATACTGGAAGTTTTTATTGCAATTAAAACAATAATTTCTGCTTTATATTGCTGACGATGAAATGTCTCCACGATCATGAGCTTAACGTCGATTTGAACCACGATGATCGGACCGGATACAATGCATGAATGCATGAATCCTTCTAACAACTAATTTTGAGGTCCAGCCAAGTGGCGCAGTGTCGATGACTACTGTCCATGATGTCCCGGGTTCGATTCCCGGCGTATGAATATTAAAGTGAATTATTCTTCTTATCAATAGTGTTAGCCGCTAATTTAACTGATTTCATTGAAAAAGAATTAAATAGGGCTAATAATCAAAGCAGTCGATGCTCGGTAAATCAAAAAAAAAAACAATGTTGATATCGAGTATTGGTATGATTCAACTGGATCACAAGGTACGACTAAATACCTTTTTTTATTCCATTGTTTGGCTGATTAAATATATACAATGAAAATACGGCTAAAACAGAAATTAGTAAAATATAACGAACATCCAACGTTAATTAATAACACAATGTGATCGGGAACTTAAAATACGGGGAATGCACTGCAGGAAAACGCAAATATTTAATGTTTGCAGCCAATTTTATTTTCAATAATTTCATGGATTTATTAAATTGCTGAATCATTTAATCAAATAACTTACTTTCATATTCCTTATAATTAAAATTGTATATTTTTCGGTTTAATATTACCAAAATATAAACAATATCCCTAATAATATATGCCAATGAATGACTAGAAACATGCAAACTCTTATAAATCCGGGAAAATCAAAATTCCCACAAATATAATTAGAAAAGTATTAACATCGTATGAAATTACATGAAATGAGGGACAATTAGACGTAGGTAGTTTCAACCTCACAGATCGGATAAGGCCAAAAAAGTCTTATTGCAACTGAAAACGAAGTTGTCATAAAATAATCTCTTTTAGAAGCCGTCGAAGCTTCACGAACGTGAGCGCAAAATATGTTTGACGAATTTTAATCGCTTCAAACCACTGTCTCTTCGGCTAGGCGAACTATCAAATTAGTTTCAATTAAAATCTGTATCCCAAATGCGTGGCAGACATCGCCAATGGCGACCGAACATCTCATTCACCACAAGTGGCAAACTCAATACTTTGGAATTTTCACGAAACACTACCGACCTCTGATGCAGCCTCCAGTTTTGTTTGCTCTTCTCATAAGACTGGTTTCACAATGTGCTATTCACCTCATAAGAAATACTGGGAATGCAGGTTGGAGTCCTTTCGGAGGTATTACTCATTTTCTCTTCCATTTTAATGCATTTCGTCTTTAACATCAAAAAATTTCCTTTCACTGATTATTTGATCAAATTTATATGTCATAGGCAGTCATACCGGATGAGAATATGAGGTTATAATGGGTTCTGGAAATAACAAATCTCTCAAAACTTTGCTAGTTGATATAATTTTTTATTAAACAACACTTTTAAATATTATAATATGTATAAATGTTATGAATATAGCATTTTAATTCAAAATAAATGGTTCTCTCCAGCGGTTAGTTAAACGTCAAAGAAACTCTTCAATCAGTATGTAAAAAGACCGGTTAGAAGATGAAAGGTCGCACACCGAAAAGCCTTTTCGCAGTCACAAAGAGCACTTACGTCCTATGGTAATGAGGCCATCACGAGGCGTACTACAATCGCTTGATATTCATGATTTTCATCGCAATTGCATGCTGCCGATGGCAATCGTTCACTGGAATACGTTATGATTTTACCAATTCGTTTACATAAGCGTTGGCATTTTTAATTTAAACCGCAAACGAACAATTTGTTTTTGACCTAGTTCCCTATCTCCTAGAACAACTGTTTTATTTCATCACAACTAAAACTGCTTTTCCCGCTTCTCGTGTACAACTTGCTTCTTTGCTACAGTTTATTCATTTTCATGATGAATAAAAACATTTACCAGGATCGTCTACTCTCTAGAATCATTACGTGAACCGCAGAGAAGTCTTTAGAAATATCTCGTTTACTTGCATTTTTCGAAACTAAAGTACTTTTCTATTTGCGGTAGATATTCAGTAATGACATCTTTTTTTAAAGACTTTTTTGCCGGCAAGAGTTCTGCAGATGGTCGTAACTCTTCTATCTGACCATGGGGGAATACCGCAATAGCGCATAGTTTGCTAAAACGCAGCTTTAACTTTACTGACCTACCAGAGTTGACACCGCTTTCACAAGAGCGTAAAATATTTTTAGGACTTTATCATTGCGGAGATATTGTCCCATGGCGAGCGTGGTGGATGTTGTTTCTAATATGTTGCTGTAAACTTTACGGTGACATGGTGGAGGACTTTGGCGAACTTCTGAGTTTCTATCCCGAGTAATAAAGTTTACAAAGTCACATAGTACAACGTTCCTTAGCAATATCAGAGCCTGGGCTTTCAAGGGGAGTTTTTGCATTGTCCGACTCGTATTTGAGGGAAATATTTTAAGTGTAACATATATATATCTTGAAATTACATTTTTTGGAGCGGCGGCTTGTCGCGTTGTGGTGCTCAGTGTTCGTCAGAACACTGCAGTTAAGCAACGTCGGACATAGCTGGACGTTGGATGGGTGACCCTTGGTCTGTCCACTCAACAAGCAGCTGCGGCGCCGTCTGCGAACTCCTGATTTCGAGGTGAAAACGCGAACGAAGTTTGGGCGATTCGCTTGCAACGGTCCCCGGAAAAAAACCATATGCACAATAGTTCAGAGCAGTACCATCAGTAACAAGACCGGATCGGGCATGGGTGAAAGTTACTAATCCCTTACACCACTATATGGTAGAAAAGCTGAACATGAATATAAAAATAGGGAGACAAAGCAAAGTTGAAGATGATGAAGTTATTTGTTCATATTGTCGCGAATATATAAATGTGAATTATATTCACAAAGGATCGCCATCCTACACCTCCACAAACGAGGCGCGACACCTGTGCGACCGCGCTCCGCTCATTCATTATTCAATTAAGTATATCCTGTAGCGATTTAATCGCAATGTAAACATTTTCATTTTGTAAATAATTGTAGGCATAAAAATATTCTTGATCTAGGTCTCTTATTTTCACGCTTTCCATACTTTTCTTCTTCTTGTTTCTACTTGCTTAGCCTCCGTAGAAAACCCAAAACTTTGTCACAGCTTTCGCTTTCATTCCAATTCACTCTTACTTACTCTTACTAACTCTCTTTATTTATTTCTATCGCTATCGGAGGGAACTTACTCAGCCATTTCACCACCACCCTTATGCCTTCTCACTTTTTGTATTTCGCAGAGCTGGTTTAAGGGGTTGAATGAATTTCAAGTCATTCTGTCTCCAGCACTGAGTAAGTTCACATCCATTTTTCTCTACCGATTTCTCTCGCATGCAATCGTGACTTAGCTTGTATAACGTGTAACTGTGACTCCATTTTTAACTACGTAACTTTCATTTGTGAATAAAGAACTTTGTAATTTCGAACACGTGTGTTAAATTGTGAGCATCATCGAACCTGCGAACAACAACCCGACAGACTTATATATGAGATGCATGTCAACACTATCATTAGAGTAATTTTGGAAGTAATAACTTCATATTGTAGGGTTTACCACTTCGTAACGTAACGCGTTACGTCTGCCAATCTGCCTGACTTCCCCTTTCACTCGTATATTACAGTCCTTTAGGTGCATAGGAACACATTTCCACTTAAATACATATAAGACAAGACATAAACTGTCTAAGCTTGAAGTGTACAATATCCTAAGCAGTGAAGAATATCCTAGAATGACCTTGTTTTGATAGTAATTTCAAATATATGTGGGTTTCAACATATTTTTAAAACTACAGAAGATGATGCTATCCAAATTGCAACCAAATGTTTTTAATCGTGGACAGCTCTAAATTTTGGTCGATCATGAGAAATATAGAAAGCATTCCTGTCGATTCTGTATACAAAAAGGTTAAACAACCTTGAATCTGTGTCGGTCAGTGCAGGAACTCCCTTTATAAGGTGTAGAATGACGACAGATTTAGAATTAAGAGTAGTTTTAACAAACTACAAATGCAATAGTCGGAAAAGAGTTTATTTATTTTGTTCCACCATACTCAATAAATGTTTCTTCATTAAGACCATCTTGAATATAAAGAAAAAATACGAAGAACATGAGAAGAAGAAGTGAAGACGTTCATATCAAGCGCCATTTACTCAGTCACATTTAGATAAAGTCCCAAACGAAAAAAAACGTAAAATAATTTACAAAATAAACACAAGAGTGCCAACGCACACTCCACGAACATCATGTGTCATTATTGCGTTTTTCATTACGACTTGCCTTTGTCAAACGTTGGTCAAAAGGCTTTTTTTCATGGAATAAACACGCGGA
>WSZQ02088509.1:0-14481 GCA_019419845.2 Weissflogia rhopalogaster | reverse complement strand
TCCGAATTCATTCCTAATTTATTTCTTCCAGAAAATGACTTTGGATTTAGTAGTTATTTGATATTATATTTCGTTTAATGCAATGATAATGTAATGATAACACTCTTCAAACTCCTTCACATCGCTTGACATACAATAAGGTTATGAATGTTTATGTACTAGGTGTACAAAAATTTTCCAATTTCCAGCCGGACAATTGCGACACTCCCCTGGTATAGAAGATAATTTCGGTATACAAAAATATGGTCAAACTAGGTTTTCATCTATCAAAAATACGAGATGATTGTTTCAATTTCTGTTGACTTTCTCCAACTACCGTCACCTCTATTCCACGCATACAAATAACCAGCAATTAGCTAATGATTAGCTGTTGTTGTGTTAATTGCTTCATTGTTTACATTTTCCGTATTCGTTCAGTAGTCTTTCTCTAATGTGAAACACAAAACGCGCTAAACAACACCCAACTAAATTGTACAATTCTATCGATTTGAATGTGTGTTTTGCAGTAATGAGGTGTACTCACTTGTTTACTAACAAAGTGTAAGTGAAGTGAATTGAAGTGAAATGTATGTGTATGCGAACTTGCGTTGTTCGTATGTTGAACTGGTTGTTCGATAACAGGCGAAGGATAAGTAACAATTGATGAAAAATCTTTAAATTATTCTCAATTTATTTTAGACAGTTATATTCCCTAATATATAATAGTATTTAATAACGCCACTAATAACTTTGTTAACGATTAAATATTTACATGAAAATGCTGTAAGGATGGTTGCCTTGCCTACGTTGTGTTGTAACTCTAAAGCTAGGAAGGAAGGAAACGATTAAGTACATCACTAGCCACCAGGTGTCGTCACTGCGTTCGGCGAGTTTACGAGTGGCTCCATCCCTTCGTAAGGCGCTTCCACAGGCTGGGTTTGTCGATGTTCGCCGACGGCGGCTGATCGTTGCGTATCTGTTCCAGGAAGCCCATGCTCTGCTGCGGCGCCGCCGGCTCGCTGTCGTTACCGCCGGCGTCGCCAATCTCGCGAAGATCGCGCATCATCTTCTTGCGTATCGTCTTCTTCATACTCAGATGGCGCTCGAGCGTCTTGTATTTGTGCTTGGAGCGCGCGTCGCCCATCATCGCGCCGTTATCCATGCAGATGCGCGGATTCTCCTTGTTCTCATCCTTGGAATTTGCGCTCGCATGCCAGATGTCGCGCACGTCGCGAATTTTACGCTCGCCGATCGTCGACATTGCTGTTCTTTTGTTGCAAAGATGCTTGCAGTTTATTTAGACCTGTAAGTAAATAGGAACAAGTCAAAACTCGAGAATTTTCTTGAATTGGTTGTAGTTGAAAGACAAATTGAGCATTTTTTTCCCTGAACTGATTTAAAAAGTTCGGTGTTTTATTAACAGATGTGGGGGGTGAGTCAAGGGTGTCCATTAAGCCCACTACTCTTCAACCTGTATATGAGTGAGTTGGAAGAGATATTGTGGAAAGTTCAACAGTTCAAACGTTCTTTCACGCCAGACTAAATATTGATAATTTGGCGACAAATATAAAAAAAGGGCTCAAACTTGCATTGCCGTTCTCAACAAAGCTCTGGAAGGTAGGCCTGACTATGTGGATAGTAAAAGGTTGAACTCAGAAGAGAAAAGGTTGATGACAAGGGCGAGATGTGGAACGGAGGCACGGGGGCGAAAGGTATGGATGGGTGTAGAGTATATGAGAAGGATGGTGAGTGAGAATGGGGTTGTTACGTGGGAGCACATGGTGAGTGAATGTATGGGATTGAAGGAAGAATGGGCCCAAGGTATTGATTGTGAGGGTGAAAGGAGTATGAAAAGGTGGCTTAGTGTGGGAGGGGAAAGGGTGGCTATGGTGAGGAGAATAGTACAAGAGAAAAACCAACGGAGAAGGCGAAGAGATGGGATGCAGAAATTGATAATGTAGTATACTAAACTTAGTCGTCGATGTGTGTTTTTTTTATTATTTATTATCTACCTTTTTTAACAGATATATTTTAACAGATGACGCCTCAAACTAACTCTGACCCTTAACCGATAAAGGTTAAGGGGATAAGGGCTAAGGTTTTTAAATTTTGATTATAAGTCTAAATTTTAATAAATGATTTCGTTAAATTTGATACACGTTACACAAAGTTATGTACAAGTGGTGAGGAATATAAGAAATTTGAAATATTTAGCAGTTTCGAGGTTTTAATTTATTCTAAACTAGTTTAGGCGGTGAGATTAGGCGCTAGGAAGATGGAATAATTCGATATCGTGTGATTTAATCCATCAAAGTGTCACAGGTGCAGCGGAACAGCAATTCAATTTAATGAAAAACATTGAATATGACCAGGGCCGGCGCTAGGGTCCTCAGCGCCCGCATGCAATTTGTATCTCAGCGCCCCCTATTATTTTAAAAATTTTATAAGTTTCTTATTATTCAAATTATATATAAAATTTCATTAAATTCGTTAATGAATATTTAAAATATCTGGATTTAGTACCCAAAAAAATTGATATAATTGTTTTAACATCTAATTCTGCACATACATCATGCTCAGTGCTAATCAACGCCAAACTATTCAGCCTATCTTGTGACTTATTCGTTCTTAAATAAATTTTAATCAATTTCAATTTAGAAAAACTACGTTCGCCACTTGCTACACAAACAGGTAAAATTAGCAGTATTCTTAATGCAATTGAAATGTTAGGGAAAGCTAAATTATTAGATAAAATATAATTAAGAATATCAAAAGGTTTTCGAATATGAAAATCATCCTTCTGAAAATAAAATATCACGGAAAGCACACAACTTATCAAATAACTCTATTGCCTTTACAACTTTACTGTCGCCGTCTTTTAAAATAATCTCTTAATCGTTACATTTTCTTAAAGATTCATTATTGATTTCCGGTAATTTATTTAAAAAAAATCGAAATATTCTAAATATGTCTTAAATTGTTCAAAACTCATTTGCTCATAATTAAATCGTCTTCTTTCTTCTTTCGTTGTCGTACTTCCGAAATGTTTTTAAATTCTTGTTCTCCATCAACATCTTGCACAAAATACACTAAAATTGAACTCGATAAAAGTTTATCCAGAACAATAATTAACTATTTTGCACCGTTATCAACCGGTTAACGCCTTATCCCGTGCAATGCTCGCGGCAAACGAACGTAACCTACTGAGGAGTGTACTGAGTGCTTCGGATAAGAATCAAACAAACAAATACGTCAGTTCTAAGAAGACTGCTGCATTCTGGACGTAATCAGCAAAACAGCCAACGGACGCAAAAAGTGCGTAACTCAACATTTTGCTTCGGCGACTCTTTCAAGCGTAAAATTATGTGTGGCATCGACTGATATCACATTACAAACAATATATGCATTTTATGACTCCCTTTTCATAATTTACTTAGATTATCAATGACAATTTATTAAGTATTCTTTATTTTAAGAAAATTTTAGTATATCTCCAAATCCCGAGATGGCGCCCCCTTCGACGAGGTTCTCGCATTCGCCGCATGCACGCTTCCACCGGCCCTGACTATAAGTATAAAAATGTGTTCATTTGAATCCCTAAAACTTCGCCAAGGAGTGGCACGGTGGTAGATTAATAAGGGAATGATCGCAATACTGACAGACGAACAATTAATAAATGCTAATTCACAATTTGAAATATACTTGTATTTCCAAACCAAATGTTAGCATAAAAAAACAAATGCAATCTTCACGATATAAATTAGGATGACGTGGGGCCCGCATTCCCCGCATGCGTTGCATGACCGTTTCCGCCGGCCCTGAACATGACCGACGAAGTGTATGCACATACTCTGTGCAACTAGCTTACTAGCTTTCGATCTAGTTTACCAATTTCAGGTACTTTTTTGACGTTCCCTATTGATGCTGGCAATAATTGCGAATGCAAACAACCTGTATCGCATATTTGCAAATCTCTAAATTTCAAACAATTTCAATTCTATAAAAAAACAAAAAAAATTCCGTCAATAATTCAACACAAACGTGTATCCCGTTGAAATTGTGTTGTTTACGGCTAGCAAGTGGGCGATTTCGCACAGGTTTCGCTTTTCACTCACAATCGGCCGAAAACGCTCACACATTTGCCGAAATCTCTTAACAACTCTTAATTGACAATGTTTGCTGTATTTCTTATACATTTCATTTCAGCTCAACGTCTCAAGGTAAATTTACAACCAAACACTTGTACTAATTAGATTCAAACCTAAAAACAGATGAATGATGGCAGCAAAAAACGAACTGGTATAATCTATAAATCTGAGAAAACAAAAAACGGTTTTTTCAACCAAAAACTAAATGAGTTTGCCTTGGTAGATGAGATAGGTTCCAAAGGCAGCATTCTTAAATTCATGGTACATTATAGACATGTCAAAAAAATATCGATATTGATACTTATCGATATATCGGCTTCAAAATTTCGATATTTATCGATAATTACATTTTCCACAATATCGATTTCCACGGTATCGAATTCTTTGACATCGTTTTGACATGTCATTGATGAAAGCGCCATCTGCATAACATGATTTAAAATTAAACCAACCACTTAAACCAACGGTGAATTCTAGCAAATACTCATAGGGGTCGCTAGTGTGCAGATGATTATAAATATTGATATTTATAAGCGAATTTTTCTCAAAGTCAAAATTAAGTTAATGTAATTAATGTAATAGCTTAACATTACATGAAAATTTAAAAACATTAATACAAATATTGACTATTACTTAATATAAATATCAATATTTCTTTCAGAGTTTCCAAGTAAATTAATGATCAATGTTAGATTGTTGGGAATTGTAATTAATTATGAGTCCCATTTACAGATGTCGTTCCTGTGGAATTTCGACTTGTTCGATATTGATAAAATCAACATTTTCAAGGCGATATTTCGATATTGATATATCGAAAAATTGGTAATATAGATTTCGACAAATATCGATATTTCAGCAACGTCTGACATGCCTGGTACATTAACGACAAGTTGAGTTAACAAGTCGAGTTCATGCACGGAAAATGAAAATGCTCCAGAGTACTTTAGGTTTTATGACAGGTCGTTGGCGCGTATGAGTTGAAAGTTCAAGTGGAGTTCGGTTTAAATGCAAGAAAGTTGCGGTCGTACGAGTCGAGGTTAAGTCGCATGTGGGAAACCAGTGTAACTCTACGCTGCGTCGTATTACGTCTAATATCTATCTGTCAGTGCTGTCTCATAATTCGTTTTATGCAAGAGATAAAGTGTATGTGTGTTGATTTGTACGAAAACAACCGATAAATGCATGAAATATGTTTTATAACAAGGTATAATCGATAGCTGCACAGAACTGATTAGAAAAATATTAATATCATGTTAAAGTATATAAAAAGGGGAATAAATTGCTATATGTGGCATATTGTTCGATTGACGGATAAGGGTGAAAAGCCCCTATTGAAGTTCGGATGTAAAATTTCATAAAACAGCTCATTTGAAAAGCAGTATACAAGAGTTTAATCGCAATGGGATTGAAATAAATTTGATACCATGAGAAAGTAGAAGAATCGGAGAGGAATTTAATGTTTGTGTCATCTTGATAGCTTCATATTTAGTGTGGAAAATCTTGAGCAAAAGATCGCCACGAAAATTTCAGAAAGAGGAGCGCGCGAATAATTTTGGCCCACGTTTGGCCACTGTGCGGCGTGGACAGAGCGCCAAAAATGGGTGTTATCAGTACTTGGTGCCGAACATGGCGAGTACTTGATGGCGACAATCCTCCCAAAAACAATATTTCAATTTCCAGGCGGTATTGGAAACGAGCCGTCACTGCTTTATATAAATGCACAAACGAAGGAGCAAAAAAAAACATATGTGGTATATGCGAGAGCCTGAACTAAACGGGACGTTAAGCATCCATTCAAAGCAACGAAGCGCGGTGGAAAATCAAAATCGCCCCGCGCATGGCGCGACCAACAAACCGAGGAAGAAGATGAAGGAAGTAACAACAACAAGCAGAAGAAAAAAACGAAAACTGGAATTGTAACTGTACAGCGTCGACGCAATATTATCCTCCAGAAACAGAGAGAGAGAGTGAGTGAGACGAACGAGATTGTGTTTGAGATGCCTGCCAATGGGTAATCTCGCTGATTGTGAGAGATTGACTTGGGATGAAGAAACAACAAACGCCGCAGAAAACGCCATACGGTCGGCCTAGTCTCGTCGTTGTCGTGATTAATCAGAAACGAAGAAATTACCAAGTCAGGTAGCTCAAATTGCTGCATTGTGAAATTTTTGTTTTTCTAACCATAGTTGTTTAATAGTGTTTCCTTCTAATCGCTACTAGCTATTGCTCAGTGCTAGTGAGCAGATGTCGGTAAGAAAATTGAGGCTACCTTTTATGCTCATCATCTTTCACCTGCAATTTTACAGACGCTTGTGGGTAAAAAAAAAGTCCATTCATAGTTTTAGGCTTAAATTTGTATGTTTAAATTTCGGTCGATGTCGTCCTCTCGCTCTCTCCTTCTATAACTACTTCTCTCTCACTCTCTCTCTCTCTCTCTCTCTCTCTCTTGTTCCCTTTGAGTTTCTCTCCCTTTCTCTAACACTGCAGTGCTGTCATCATTAAGTTCAGCCAGCCGTTAAGATCATACCAGTGTCGACAAGTAATGGCAGTGAGTTTTTCGTTAATTAACGACCTGTGGCGATGCGACGCCAACGACATGCCACATGGACCTTGGCACTGTCGGTGAACTTCAGAGAGAGGTCTTCGACTCTTTCGATTTTCGGAATGATTCCTAAAAGCACTCAGCTATGTTGGCTCCATAAACACTTCAAGAATAGCGACAAATCGATATTACACATTTTGAATTCGTTTGTGGCGTTTCCCACAAGATCGTACGTAGTTTTGAGGTTATGGACTTAGTAGCTCCTCAAATTAGCACGTAAACTAACACCGCTGCGTTTTGTGGTTACAGAATTAGTAGCTCGGTGAAATTATGGCTCTTTGAATAGTGCGCAATTAAACAAACCACGAACATACTTTGAAAAATTGGCAATAGATGGCGCCAGTGTCAATTCGCTTGAAAAAGTTGACAAATATGAATATTTTATGCGTAATCAAATTAGAAATATTGAAAATGATCTGAATAATTGGCAATAGATGGCGTCGATCGCGTGTAATCGTGAATATGGCGTAAATATTGATGATCTAGGCAACATTTCTGCACAATGTGTTAGATAAAATCGATATTTGAGTAAAATATATATCTAAATGTCCATAAAACATGATCCCTATAATCGAACACAGTCGGAGGCTGTTTTTAGAGGTTACGATTAGAGGTTATGGTTAGCTCATCAGACGTTGTAAACACCTGGAGCTTCTTGATGTTCTTGATAGCACTTATGTCATGTCGTAGATCACCGATATTCTTAGATATTTCGTTCATACAGCGCAATAACGATGCATTGCTAGTGTTTATTCAAAAATTTATTCAAGATTTTATGATCATATTCGTCAATAGCATTCGTAAATCAGTTAGAAACGCTAGTAGATTCAATTTACGATCGGTGATCATCAGGATAAATATAGTCATATGCTTTTAAAGCAATTCACCTCGAATCCTGTCTTGAGGTTACGAGATTAACGACTCGGACAAACTACTTTTTAAACAGTGGTGGCGAACCTTATCTTACTTATGGCACTGTTTTAGGTGTAAAATACGCCAGCTCGAGCATTTCGTAGTTCTGATTCTTCTGAAGCATGATCAATTACGCATCAATTTCTTGTTCTTGCTGTTAATATACATTTTCGAGTCTCCCATGAGACCCTAGGGGCCTCCCTCGAGAGTCGCGCCTCTCTATGATCTAACCAGTTCAATTGAATCTAGACTAGTGCCACCTTGTGGCAAATGTCGACACTAGATCTTCCCATAGTACCACCATCTGTCAAAAAGTTGCATAGAGATGTCGCCGCTGGTGTTTTCGATTCTTTTCACCTTTCCGCGATTATCGCTTTCAAAGTTTTGAGGCTATTTGTGGAAACGATGTACCAACCATGCTTCTAACATGTTGGATATCAAGTCGGACGCGTGCTCCGAGATACAGTTGCCTACAAAGTTCACAAGGGCCTCCCTCGGAAGTCGCGCCTCTCTATGACCTAACCAGTTCGATGGAACCTAGACTAGTACCACCTAGTGGCAAATGTCGACACTAGATCTTCCCATAGTACCACCATCTGTCAAAAAGTTGCATAGAGATGTCGCCGCTGGTGTTTTCGATTCTTTCTACCTTTCTGCGATTATCACTTTCAAAGTTCTGAGGCTATTTGTGGAAACGATGCACCAACCATGCTTCTAACATGTTGGATATCAAGTCGGACGCGTGCCCCGAGATGCAGTTGTCGACAAAGTTCACAAGGGCCTCCCTCGGAAGTCGCACCTCTCTATGACCTAACCAGTTCGATGGAACCTAAACTAGTACCACCTTGTGGCAAATGTCGACATTAGATCTTCCCATAGTACCGCCATCTGTCAAAAAGTTGCATAGAGATGTCGCCGCTGGTGTTTTCGATTCTTTCTACCTTTCTGCGATTATCACTTTCAAAGTTTTGAGGCTATTTGTGTAAACGATGCACCAACAATGCTTCTAACATGTTTGATATCAAGTCGGACGCGTGCCTCGAGATGCTGTTGTCGACAAAGTTCACTGGAAGTACTCTCTCGCCTAGTCTCAAGCACGAAGAGCGCATTCAAGGCGAACTAGTTCTCTCCTACCGGATCGTTTCAAGTACCACCAAAACGTCTTGTCGTCGGCAAAGTATTGCACAAAACAAAACCAAAAGCGATTCTAAACGCAGCCGCCACAGAATAACATCATGTCCATGCCGATGACATTAGCAACCGTATTAATGGCGACTATTGTGATGAATATACCAAGTGTTTCGCACTTGGATTGAGAATTCAGGAAACATGTCGTGATTTAAGGTAAATCAACGCAGCTTTTAAGAGTACAAGGTTCGAGTTGAACACAAAGAACTCAATAAGGTGACCCCAAATGAGTCATATCTGTGTCCCATGGCTGGTTGTACCTACACATATACATTGGCGAGTGGATAGCAACGCTTTCGCTGCTTAGCATTGACTCGGGTTTTACTAAACCACTCGGCCTGGTCTTACGGATTTAGAATTACAAATTTTATGCGATTCCATTGTATAACATTTGTTCGTATAAGTGCATACACTACTTTCGTTTTTTTTTTGTTGTTGCTGTTGTGTAGATTACATTTAGAAGTACATCAGAGTCGGAGTCTTGCCCAATATGGCAAAGCAAGTGTCATTTGGTAAGCAGACCCCGAGCTTATGCATTGTTAAGCCAATTCGAAATTAATGGATTAGCCAAAAATATGAATGCCTCGTTAATATGCATCAGGGGCAGTGACGCCATCTGTATTGAAACAGTGCAGAATGAGTTTGTTAGTTACTCTTTCGAATGGTTTTGAACAAGTTTAGGAATTATGTAATTGGTCTTTACCAATTTTGACTGTCGTCTTGTATTATTATAATAATAACAATTGGTTTAATCCGAAGCTCGTGATATTATTGATCAATTTTCAACTATATTTCAACTATTGATGAGAAGAAGAATTCATTGTGTTTGCGTTCGCCAGAATCCAGATTCCGACAGAAATCGGTATTCGAATATCGATTTATCGTAATTTTAAAAAAATATCGACTTGAATACATACCGATATTGCGTGATCATCTGACATGTCAAAACATATCGATATTGATAAATATCGATATATCGGCCTCAGAATTGCGATATTTTTCGGTAATTTCATTTTCCATTTTATTTTTCAGCGCTGTGATGCGCTGACTTCTGGTCGCCATTTACATTTGAATTTGGCGCCCGATGTGCCAAGATAGCCGACGCTTTTTCTTTCTTTTTTTTTAGGCG
This sequence comes from Weissflogia rhopalogaster, assembly GCA_019419845.2. NCBI lineage: Eukaryota > Metazoa > Arthropoda > Insecta > Coleoptera > Staphylinidae > Weissflogia > Weissflogia rhopalogaster. The sequence continues at coordinate 4,523 of WSZQ02088509.1, read as the reverse complement.
TTGCCGTGACGCCTACTGAGTTCGGGGCGAGTTTAGGCTTGCGCGCCCGCGGTTCGACCACAGGGCTCGTCCTTGTTCTCCTCCGACAGTGGCCTGTGTTTTTGTCTGTGTGTGAATAAGCGTTGTTTTTTACCAGTTAACTCTTGTCGTTGTGAGCCTGTTAGAGAATCAATACACCTTGGGCTATTGATTTACAGCTCGTGGATAGAATCGCGAGTGCATATAGAAATCATTTTAAAACGACGAAATACGCGCGAACATGTCATAATATCGATATCGAAATTTTTACTATCGTTTTGACATGTCATTGACGTAACCGCCATCTGGGAAGTATTCTGACAAGTTCAAAATTGGCAATTGCTCTTTTTAGGGCCATTTTTTAGGTTCTATATAACAATTCTTAAGCTTATCGACATTTCATCATCTGACATGTTTAATCTGACATAGTCAGTATCATCTAGTGACAAGTGGCGGTACTAGCCTCATCTAATGTCAAGTGTATAATGTATATTGTAATGACGTACAAGTGGCGCCATCTTCATTGCATTAGTTTATAACAAATTATACGACAAACAAAGGCGACTAGTTTCGAACTAGCGTAATCTAACTGTTTTAGACCTTCTTACACTAACGCCATCTGTCGGATATGTCGGATGTCTCTTATTGTCAAACCTAAAAACAAAGTTCGAGTAGTAAGCCTTTCAAATACTGGCAGGAAATCCCCCTCCTCTTGAGGAATTCCTCTAATAGACAAAACCCGAGACTTCTCGGCTCTTTCTTTAAAAGAAGTTGATGAAGTTTGTGAATTCAAGTAGTGCAAAAAGATATATACATTGATAGTAGATAGTATGAAAAAATCTATTGATTATGTTTACAAGTGGTGCCATCTAGCGTCATTACAATAGTTTAGGAAAACGTTTCAATTTCCCAAGTAATAAAACGAACACGCCCAACAGTTCAAACCACGAACAAAAGCCTTTTCCAATATAATGCATTGCGGACTCTCGATCACAAGAACCAGTTTGCGATATTGCAGCCCATGATTAAAGGGATGGGTAGTTTTCGATTATCTCATATTTTGCCGTGAGTCACTCACCTTATGACTAAACGTTTAGCACGCGATCACAGCAGACGAGTTAGTACACGATCATGCTCGTGCTCTGGCCGCCTGAGGAGGAGGAGGAGGAGAGGGGTATGCAAAGTGCAATTTGCAATCGATTGCTGCACACTACCTTCGCACTGCTATCATCCCGAAACAAAAGCCCATCAACCGCAATACTGTTTCTGCGTCTTCAAACCACCCACAAACTATAAAGCACAATCACTTCCGCAGCTGCAGCACTTAAATCCGCACTCATACAAAACGTTTTACGTACAATTAAATTTTATCTTTAAATTTCACTTTAATAAAGACTCTCGCGTCTCTTTATGGTCTTTAAACTCAAAGTATGAGTTGAGTTGAATTAAGTTAAGTCGTTTGTGTTTGTTTCCTGGTAAGTACAATCACTTTCCGAGTGAAAGGTCACTCGCCAAACGGTTTTCAAGTGGTTTGGATGAAATTAACGGTGAGTGGAAGATCGTGCGTCCGAAATGGAAACAATTTCAGACTGAGAGTCGTGTTCCTGCGCGTTTTGGTTTGAACTTAAACAAGTGCAAAGCGTTTTGCTGCTGGCTGTTGTTGTTTTTTTTTTCTGCAGATCAAACGATGCACTGCACTCTCACAGCGGATGACGACAGCAACGGGAAGCAGTACGAAGAACGACGAAGGTGACGATGAGACTCTCACCGAACACACAAGTTCGGTTTGGGTAATACTAATTATGATTTGGTTCCTCAAACTCAGTCTGCAACTCGTTGCTAGACGATTCCAAGATTCCAAGGAAAGAAAGGTCGATGGGAATTTTCACACGCGTTTTACAATGTTGCAATATTTGTTTCCACGCCAAAAATAGTATGGTACACCGAAATTGAAAAGTTAATGTCTTAATGTCAACTTTTACTTTGCTTTATATAGTTTTATATAGCTTTATATATTTATATATATATATAGATTTATTATAAAGCAATCCGTAATTTAATTCAATTTATTTCCGAATTTGTTTTTGAGTTGAGTTTCGAGTTGTAGTCTTTTATGTTTTTGTTGTTGTTGAAATTTAGTGAGTATTTTATTTGTTTAATTTGTGTTTGATCTTGTTTGATTGATCGCGAGTTTCAACAGACTGTTGGAAACAACCTGCAGCGACTGTGGAGTGTCGACTATCGACTAGCCGCACCGACGACTACCAACTGGATGGCAGACGGACGTAGCAGGCGCCGCAGGAGAATAGTGCAAACTGGAGGAACTGACTTGTGGTGTGCACCACACACTGCAGAACACAGCCCAATAAAGGTGTGGTAAATGCGAGCGTATATTGTTTGTTAATCGAAAGCCTATTCGTAGACGACATGGTAATGATGTCAATAATATTGTCGCTTTATGATATTTTTGTAGATATACCGCATTATGCTGTAGTCACATTGAGTCCTTCGACGCGTAATACTTGCAGTTGAACACATCAGTCTTTTTTGAGCCCAAAGTCAAATTGCTCATTAACAAATTAACCATAATTTTTTCAGAGGGGCTGAGGAAAATGATACAAGAAGAAAACACAAAAGGAAGGGATAGAAACGGATCCCGGGAGTTGGGAGTAGAGTTTACAAGGAGAGTGTTTCAATTGTCCAACACAAAATTGAATGAAACTTTTTGTACGTGTAGTACATATATAGAAGTAACTTGTGTTAACGGGATTTGATGCCGTTTTCAGCCGTTTGCCCAAAAATAATTTTCAAAGTTTGCCACAAATAGAGCACGGTGTCGCGTGAGCGTGTTGCACGCGACTTCAACCCCTAGCGGACGAGATGTTGTTTGCCCACCTGGAGCCTTTTAGTTTTTGCAGGATCGCGAAACTACCCGTTTATGCAACTGCGTGAGGAAAGATGGAGAGAAGAAGCAAACGCGACCAAGTTCAATAACGTACTGATTTCAATTCTAAAAACAATCTTCGTTGGCGACAAGAAAATGCCAACTGCCTTACTTTATCTTACTCTAAACATCCTGCCCGTGATGCATAATTCACTAACAAACACTTTATTGTTCTCATCATGGGCCAGGCGCGCACATAACGAAAGTGATTAAACAGCAAAACAAAAATATTTGACCTTCGCCATTATTCATCCCGGTTCACGCAACACATGGTATATATTGCTTTAACAGCACGTTCAGCTGTATCGCTTACGACGAGGCAAGTTTGAGCCCTTTTTTATATTTGTCGCCAAATTATTGTTAATTTGCTAATATTTAGTCTGGCGTGAAAGAATTTTTGAACTGTTTAGTCTTCACCACGTGTTTTTCACGTTTTTTTGTAAGCCCTGAGTCGTCAAGTGGTTAATAAAGAGAACATAGAGGCACAAGTCGCTCTTGGGATATGTTTAAGTGGTTGCACGAAGCGTTTGGCGCCTTAGGCGTCTGGAAAACATCCTATCACGGCCAAGCGTAACGGCACATGCGTGCCCAGCTGCATGTTCATAGCTACGAGCAGAGAGGCGCCCTGTGGGCAGGAGAGAGTGAGACAGTCGGGGCGCGCCTCGAGGTATGACTGTGGGCGATGTGCCCGGCTTGGTATGCCGTTGTTAGAGGGTGTTATCAGCCTTCTTCCGCTCAAAGTCGTGGGCGGAGGCGAGATCAAGATAAACTTTCGTTTTACGAATTATGTTTAATAAAGTCAGTCACATTTTTACTCCCGAAACATCTACTTCTCTCTTTGACATCTACAACAATTTGCATCGGACGGGTACGTCCACGAATCCTGCTAAAAATAAAAGATTCGCGTTGTAATCGTTAGAGTTTTGCAGGTTGCTAGAATTACCAGTGATATAAAACACAGCTGTAACTTAAATCACAAGACTGTATTAGTCAAACTAGATATCGAGAGAGCATTCGATCGAGTCTGGCAAGAAGGCCCTGTTTATAAACTTATAAAAATGAACTTCCCAGTTAATTTCATCCTCATAAAATCCTACTTGTCAGGCAGAAACTTTAGGGTTAATCACAACCAATCTTTCTCCAGCAAACAACTCATAAAAGCCGGTGTCCCTCAAGGATCTGTATTAGGTCCCAAATTATTCAATCTGTATCTAGCTGAACCCGTGTGATCCTACCGTAAAAGCCATCGTAAAATGACTCATATAAGATTCATGCAAATTTTCGATTTTGGAAATACCCAGCCAATTTTCTCATGGTTCGATGTAGAATCGGAAAGGAAATGCGTTAATAGATATTTCAAGTAAATACCTCGTAATGTGACCAAGATATGGGCAAAAAATAGTTTGATTGTATATATATAATTTCGGTTTTAAAACGTAGTACGCCTTCCGATTATCTGCTTCCAATATTCTCGGTTTTCATTCACATGGCTTTTTCAATCCCTGATGCCCATGTTATCTTGGGACGTCCCCTTTTCTTGTTTTCCGTTGGTCTCCATTCC
>WSZQ02088487.1:0-14483 GCA_019419845.2 Weissflogia rhopalogaster | reverse complement strand
CGTCCTCCAGATATTTCTCCACTAGCTCTAGGGACATACCTACAGCCTCGTATACCATTCTTCTATTCTCTCTCCACAATGTAATATAATATATATTATTTTGTTCTTGTATCGTTTTTTAATGCGCTGGTTGTTGAACCAGGAGCTATTACTATCTTTAGGTATAACAAAACTTCGACGATCTCAAAAAGGTTCTCCATTACTGGTCTATTAGATAAAATAGTAATGAATGAATAGTAATGAAATCTCGCCGGGACGCTATCTCCGAAGGCGAGAGTTTAACTAAAGACAAAAAGTATGATCTGGTACGGGGTCGCATCGAAAAAAGTGGTGAACCTTAGCGTTGCAATCCACAGGCCTAATTGAAATCATGGATATAGAGCTATGTGTCCAGTAGTGCTTCAAAAATCACTACAGAGCAAATGTATCTATATCATGACAAATTGTGAAGCGACACTAACGGTACTTCGCGATAAGCAGAGTAAGTCAGTAGTAACTTGGAACTGCAAAAATGTACTCGAGAAATTACAGGCACTGCAGACAACACTACACAGGCGGAGAAGAAGGCAACAGAAGCCACCTTCCATGGTCCTGAACCAAACTGTGGAGTATCAAGGTCCACCGTGAAGGAATGCTCGATGTATTATACAACAGAGCCCAGGAAATTGTAAAGTTGCAAAAACGCGATATAAGGCTACTTGTTAGCTTACTGATAGGTCATGCCAGGGTCTTCGACCACCTAGCCAATATTGGCAAAGGCGACCTCACAGATTATGTAAATCGGAGCTAGAAACGGCTGAACAGACCGAACACTTGTCTATGCATAGAACGTAAAAGATTTTCCCTGCTAGTCAGCATGCAGTTTAATCCCGCTGAATTCAGGGAGTTGTCGATCAAGGACATTCTAGCCTTTTTAAAGGTAATCTCCATTATTGACCCAAAGAAGTGGTTATGCCCAGGATTAATAAAAAAAATGAATATTGCAAATTACAATAAAAGAAAATCTAAGTCTTTGAGAGTCTGATTGTGAGCTATACGAATAAAAGTTATGTTACGCGAATTAAAAAAAAATAGTACATACAATTGTACAGATTTTTGTCAACATTGTGTAAATACTTTCAAGTTTACCAAATATGTACAAAGTTGTATTAGTCAAATGACCGGTATTCGATTAGATAAACTAGTACTGAAATTGAAAAGTAGAATTGAACAAACATAACGTAATACTTGTAAAATTTTAGATTTTGAATAAGATTGGAAGTGCGTTGCCAACGTTATTTCATGCGAATTCAGACAAATTTGTCGGTTTGAATCATCGGGTACCCGATGGTAGGGGAATCTGCACATGCGCAGTGTGACGCCGAGGGCGTCGCCGGTCTTCGGCAGCGCGCGAAACCGGTCCGCGAAGTTAGCCGAAGGCACCAGAGTGCGCAAACACAAGCGTATCCGAATACGTGCGCGTACGCTCACACACACATATGTGCCGCGCCACTCTCCCAATCTCACCGTCGCGTGCGCCTTCGCCGAGTCCGTCTCTCGGTGTCCCCGTCGTCGTCGTCGCCCGGCGCGTCTGTTTCCATCCGTCGCGCCGTCCGCCTTCGCGTCAATTGCTCCGGCCCGGTTGAGTTGTACGGACGCGATCGACCGAACGGACACCAACCAGCTAGCGCGCTTTGCCGTTGTACGTTCAACACTAACACAGAGACAAACAAGCGCTATACTCGTAACAGTCGCACTCGTACAAACATTGTACATTCACAGTCGCACACGTACTTATACCGATACATACAACGCTCGCCCAAAGGGACTTTCGTCGTCGTGAGTGTGTGTGTTTTTGCGCCCCCCTGTGTCCCGGCGGTTGACGCGCGCGCGCGCCACGCCGAAGAGATACAACACCGTCTGCGTGCGTTTGTGAGGTGCGCGTTCTGCTCGCCGCTCTCGCTTTGCCCGAGCCAGTGCGTAGAACCTTACTCTCGGTGTGTGCTGCCAGAAACCGGTCTCTTTCGAAGCACACCGGGGCCCGGCTGTGGCCGAATGAATGCGTAAACCGCCATTCGACGCGACAGTACCAACGCGCCGCGAGCGAATCCAGTGTCGCTCACCACTCGTCGACGACGCTCCACCAGCCCACCTCAAGTGTGATTAATGTTCACGCCGTGCTAGGTACGCACGCAACCCCGCCGCTTACGCACCGCACGTAGACGAACAAGGTAAATGCAGGTCGCCTTCTTTTTTTTGCATGCATTGCGCTCGCGAACAAAAGATAAACGCTTGCAAAACAACCGCGCTTTCGTCCACGCATCTCACTCACTTGAACTTAGTATTCCTATCTTACTTTGTTACTCTTGTAAAATCATGTTTCTTACTCTTTCGTTATCTCTGTTTCTTGGCGTAAATTTGCTGAATTGCAGCAAAACGCACGAGGTGGCAAAATACCGGTGGCAGCGAATGTCGCCGGTATTTTTTGGCACACGACTGGCTTTCTTTCCCTTTTTCATTCACCGTTTTGGGAGCAGTGGGCAGCAGCACAGCTGAGAGGTGCCCACTGCTCTCCAGGCTCCAAAACGGCCGCTATTATAATCCGCACTGCATTTGTTTTTCCAGCAAAATGGCATCCGACGACAATTCCAACGCCGCTAAGGACCGCTATGATCCGGAGCTGAAATACCTGTGCGTCGATCGCAACGTGTACAATGATCCGACGACGCAGGCGGAATGGACCCAAAAGCGGCTCGTGTGGGTGCCGCACGAGGCGCAGGGTTTCGTTGCCGCCTCCATCAAGGGCGAGCGCGGCGACGAGGTCGAGGTGGAGCTGCAGGAAAGCGGCAAGCGCGTCTTCGTCGCCAAGGATGACATTCAGAAGATGAATCCGCCCAAATTCGACAAGGTGGAGGACATGGCCGAACTGACCTGCCTCAACGAAGCGTGCGTTCTTTACAACCTCAAGGATCGCTACTACTCGGGTCTGATCTATGTAAGTCTGCAGAAATATTTTCATGCAAATTCTCTCCCTCCCAAAAACAAGAATGGAAAAAATACGTGCCGAGCAAAATTGACGATTTCACTCTGCTCTATTCCGTCATCAGCTGGTTGAAAGAGAAGTCAAAAATTACCCATTACGAAAAATCATGAATGTTTGTTGAATTGTATTTTTCAATTTTTTTTTTTCATGCATGCAACGAGCGCGTACCACGAATGATTAATTCACTCCCGATCGATAAGCGTGATTAATCTCGCCCGCTTATCACACGAATGTCCTATTGTGTTGCGTCCCGACTTACTGAGTGTTGTGTCACGTTCCAATCATTCAATTGTTCGATACATTGTTATTGTCCGCATTCTGCTGCTAATATACTACTGTTTTCTAGTAAAACTGATTCTCTTGAATTATTTTTGAGTAATGATTTGTTCATATATCGTCAATTTTGCTTAGCGCACGCATTACTGCGTGGCACATACGAAAATAAAAAAAAGCGCGTCCCATATTTGGTTTGGTTATCAATAATAAGCAATTTGTTGACTTGGCATGGCTGTGGCGATTAATCAGTTGAGGTGAAAACGTATGCCCATCTATGGTTATCTGCTCGCCTGTCAAACGATCTCTGTTTGATTTCGCGGAATATCGACTCCTCGACAACTGCGCTTGAACGCTCGCAATTTTCGAGTACTTCAAATGGATTACTTGTTTGATTTTTATTGTCGCACACAGCCGTCATTCGCTTCTCGGATTAAACAGCTACGATATCGCAAATGACGAAAGTATTAGCACACTTAGCTTACCTGAAAATTTGGCAAACGCGATAACGTTGTGTGCAGTATAGAGAAGCTTAAATCAACAAAGTATGAGTCAAATAGTTGACATTGAATGACATTGTCTTTTATTACTTTTGTCATTATCAACTTAATTTTCCGTAGTAAAATATAAAAAAAATACAGCTTTCATTGAAATATCATCAAACAATATATGTAACAAGGAATGTATGTGTATCAACAAAGATTCGCTAATTTTGCAAATGAATGATTTTTTCCGTACTTTTTTTTTGATTTTACCGAGCTTCGACTGCTATGATTATTAGATCTATCCAATTCTTTTTCAATGTAATTAGTCACATTAGAGGCTAACACTATTGATAAGAAAAAGAATTCACTTCACTATGCATCCCCAACGAGGATAGAACTCGTTGCCTCATGTACAGTGGTCATCGACTATTCCACTGCGCCATATGTCACTGCGTACATGTCGGTACTTTTCATTTTAAATATATGAATACATTTGATACAAAAAATATTTTCAAATATAATTATCAATACTTTTTATGCTAAAATATCGATATTTTTAATACCAAGAATATCTACACTTTCGCTCTCTAATATTTTGGTACTCCCATACGGAAATACGAACACTTTCGATGTCTAATAATCGATACTATCAAAACTAAAAAATCGACACTTTCAAATATATTACTCTTTTCGATACCAGAACTATTGATACTATTCTAAAAATATCGTTACTTTCGTTATGAAATGTATTGCTCCCTTTCGATACCAAAAGTATCGAAACTATAAATTTCTAAATATAAATATTGTCGATACCAAAAATATATACTTGAGATAAAAAAAAGTTACTTTCGATAGCAAACAACGTCATTTTCGACATCGATACTCCTGACTAAAAATGTTGATACTTCGATAACAAATATATTACCCCCTTCGATACTAAACGTATCGTTAGTTTGTGTTCCTCATTTGTCAATATCAAAAATATCTACTCTTTCGACTAAAAAATGTCGGCACCTCGATAACAAATACAACTTTTTAATATCAAACATATCGATACTATCGATTCCAAAAAAAAATATCTTTCTTTGCATACCGAACATATTTTTAAACCTCCTATACAGAAATATCGCTAATTTCTATGGCAAAAATATCTCTTTCCATACCGAAAATGTTGTTACCTCTAATATAAAAATCGATTCTTTTAAATCATAGAAATCGATATTTCCGACACCAAATTGTTCCTCCCCATATAAAAGTATCGATTCTTCCGATTCTAAAAATACCTATATGTTCGATATCGACATCAATTCGACATTTTCTAGGTATCGATGCTTGTGACTAAAAATGACGATACTGAGATGCCAAATAGTTTCCTCCTTTCGATACCAAACGTATCTTATGTTTCAATATCAAACGTTACGATACTATGGATTGCAAAAAAATCTTTCTTTGCATACCAAAAATATTGTTACCTCCGATACAAAAATTCCGATAATTTCAATACTATATTGTCCCTCGCGGAACCAAACCTATCAATCCTTTCTATTCCAAAGAATATCGATATTTTCGATACTAATAATTTCCATACCGAAAATATTATTACTTCTAAAAATGTCGATTCTTTGAAATCATAAAAATCGACACTTTCGACATCAAATTCCTCCTGCCGTTACCAAAAGTATTCGATTTCAAAATATCTATCTATATGTTCGATATCAAGATCGATTTATTCGACATAAATTCAAAACTTTCTACCAAATATAGAAACCAAACGTATCTTTAATTTCTATTCCAGAAATTTAGATATCAAAAATATCTATACTTACGACTAAATATGTCGATAATAAATATATCCTTCAGATACCAGTTCCTGTAAAAAACTATTATTTCGATTACCAACAAAATCGATATTTTCTATATTTAAGAAATCCATAGTCTACGATTCAAAAAAATGTCGTTACTATGTCGATACCAAATACATTGCCCTTTTCAATACCAAACATAACGATACCATCGGCTCCAAAACAGATCTTTCTTTTCATATAGAAAATATTGTTACCTCACATACAAAAATATATTTTTGTTGCAAAATGTCTTGCTCCATTCGGTAGCAAACCTATCAATACTTTCCATTCCAAAGAATATCATTACTTTGATGGCAAAAATATCTCTTTCCGTGCCAAAAATAATGTTACCTGTGAGATACAAACATATCGATACTTTGATACTATAAAAATCGATACTTTCGATAGGCAAATTGCTCCTTTCAATACCAAAAGTATCGATTACAAAAATATCGATAATTTCTAAAAATTTGAAACCCTTACATTGCAGATAGGATTTTCATAAAATTTTCATCGTTTCCATTTTTGCTAAAAGTGATAAAATAAGCAAATATTCACCTTAAAGCGAAGCTACAATAAACATACACCCAGTACGAGCGTAAAAGTTGACAAGTTATTATCTGTTGTTGCGTTTTATCAGCGCCTTTTTTATTACACTTTCGGTATGCTAATAAGAAACACTAAAAGACCTTAAACATTCTCCTTTTTTTTGTACAGTTTTGCCTTTTCCTTATATAGAATAAATGTGAAGCCAAAATCCACAAAAAAAAAAGCAAAGCCACGAAAGAGCATAAATCACAAATCCGCAACGACGCTGGTCGGTTTTCATTTCGTCCGAGTGAAAATCACGCGTATTAGGGCCATGGTCATCCTTGCTCTCGCCGTCGTCGTCCTGTTATACAACTGTCTTCGACATGTGTCGGCGGCTCGCTATGGTTTGCTGCTCTGCGCTCCCTTGCTGAGCGTCTCAGCGTCGCTCAGGTCGTTGCGAAACGTATCAAACTCGCGCGTCGATAACAAACCAGAGAACACGCGCGAAAACCGGCGAACGCCATATACGGGCATAAATCGCGACTCGTCCTGCCCATATGCACACAGAAAAAGTAGCGTTACAACGTTTACAGCTACTTTTACGCACATGTCGCCGCGGAGGACGGGGCTGCGAAATGGGCCGGAAAAATAAAATTACGCGCACACGGCCCGATATCTCGCCCCGGCCACTATGTAAATATATTCGATTCGATGAAATTAAGTAACGATATGTATATTTGAACGTGCGCGATGCGAGCGCACGATGTGGCAAGGATGACTCACGTTTTTGGGGACAAACGCCACAAACTTGCTTGCTTTGTGTATCATCGCACGTCAAGGAAACTAAAAAAAAAATTACGTTCTTGAGACTTGAGTCAGATGTATGTACTGATGTGATGTGAAGGAAACGTGAGATTGTTTTGTGGTCTGCAGTTGATATGATTTGCCGGTAAACATAAGTTTAACTCATTAGTCTGTTAAGCAGATGCAATTTTTCATAAGGCAAACGTTTCTCTTAACACGTATTTTTATTATTATTTTGGGTTATTTAGGATATAGTACGTTAATTTTGCATAGTCTTCAACGGTTAGAGGGTGAACAGAAATTGAATATTTCTTAAAATATTGCCATCAAAACCGATAGAAAGTTGCAACGTTTTTATTTTCATTAAATTGATCTCGTACATGTTGCTCAGCTGCAGCCCGCGATGATATTTGTGTGGCTCACGGATTAATGCTTCCCATTTGTGACAATGTTAAGGTGTGTAATAGTTGACGCAAGGGGCGTTTTGTCATGCCATACTTTTCTTTCCTATTTTGGTATCGATATTTTTAAGTCTCTATACTTATCCTTAGGAGGATTCAGCAGAATTGTGAAAAGGAAAGTTACATTTTTTAAGCATGTTCGTCGATATGACTTTTCAATCTCCACTTTCATAGAACTTCGATACGATTTTGCAGAACATGATTATTCAGTAATACATTAGGTGACGAATTGAAAAATCTGTACTTCAGAAAATGTTCAAAAAACAATACTTTGTGTCTGGAATTCTTTGAATATTTGACTCACGACAAAAAGTTCCTTTATTGTAGTAAAGTGGGGAGAAAAATAACTTTTATGATGACCAAAACAATTGCGATTGCTTAAAGAATCTCCTAAAATTTCTAAAGGAATTGCGTCGTTTAAAAGTTTAGTAAATTAAATTTGTTGCAGGATGCGGTTGCCTTGACCATTTGCTGATTTGGCATCGACTATGTTCCCTAACTTAATATTTATCCATCTATTGCAATTGTTATGTTAATTTAAGAGCAAACATTTCGTTGAAGTTGGCGCAGACACAAAATAGTCGCCAAGACGTTTGGAAATTGATTCCGTTTCGGGTGCATTCCGTTCGGGCGGGCGGGCGGCCACGTTGTCTCCTGCAGCCTGCGCTGTGTCGTGCGCCTTGCTGCGGCGCGCTATCAGCCGGTTCGTCGTTCGGCCCGGTGGAATGCTGTTCTGATCGCGTTCTCTCGGGCATGACTCAGGGTCAATGCCATGCCGCGCCTCGCCCCCGCGTGTAGTGCACGTTAATAGCGCTCGTCGTGCAGCAGCGGCGGAGCGCGGCTGTCGCCTACCCGAAACGGACACCAACGATCTCGGGCGGCGCGCCACTGCCGCCCGAGCTTATCACTAAGAACTAGTTTGCTACGCCCCGGACACGGGTAGGAAGGTTTTGGTCGAGTCGTCTCGTCGTCGGACGCCAGGCACGAAGGCGATTTCGCAAGCGAAATTGCGGCGTTTGTGGTCCGCCGCTGCCCGTTTTGGGCAAAATCACGCTGTCGCATGTTCGAACAGCTGTTTTCTTGCACGGCCATACATGGCCGTGTTCCGCTTTTGCCGGTTTACTTTCGCGCCGCTTGATGTTTACGTCTCCGCTCAATCGAGAAACATCTGCGTGGTTGGTGGCGGTTTGCAGGCGGCAGGGTGGTTGCATCCCCATCAGGTACAGCCGAAAGGAAGGCTTAGATACCAGCTGAAAGGCCTATAGGCGGTTTATTCTCACTAAAGACATTGGCGTCGTCTTAATGAGAGTTTAAGCGCCCACGTGCGATGTACCGTGCAGTTAGTTACGTAACAGTCGACCGGCTTTTACGCTTTTTTTTTCACATACACAAGTTTCATCTTTCCATATTTCACTTATTCTTCAAGATTTAACAGATCACATTAGTTGAAGTTAGTTAATTTTTTATAAAATTCGCACTCGTTTTTGTTTGTTTACTCCAATTGCAAAAGTAGCCCAAGACCAGACGTCGATAGACCAGTACGCTAGACGAACACACGTTTCCTTAATTGCTATTTTAGTGTGTAACAAAAAATTGCAATCACTGTTTCCCAGAGATGTCCGTGATTTTGTTTTAATCATGACAATAAAAAAGGAGGGGATCCGAAAGAGAAAAAACTGTACGCATAAATATCTATACAGAGCACGTGGTACATTTTCCTGCCCTGGAAGAAAACTCAAAATAACAAATTAAATAAATGAATCTTATAAGTGACGTGCCGTACAATCACTATATGTTGATTTTGTAAAATCGACTAGATTTGGTTAGGTTTAGTCAATTTAGGTTTTTCCCGATTCGCTTAGATTCGATAAGGTGATGTTTGGAAAAGTTGAGAGTACGTTTGTACAAAATTTCCAGCGTTTCCCAAACTATTTTGACTGCGGTTTAGAATTTATTTGCAAAGCAACACATCAGGTAACTAGTGTACTCTTTCATACTCAATGAAAGAGCGCAAATACACGAAAACCTGTCGAATACGGAAAATCACGGGTCCTAGATTTTTGTCCGTTGTTGACAGGTTTTCGCATGTGAAAGGTAATTACAAGTGAATATGATACAACGATCAATGGTTGAAGCCATGGCTTTTTGTAAGTCAGGGGGAAGAGAGCAAAAAGCAAAAAAATATCGGCAAAAAAACAAATTTACAATATTCCAAGAGGGGAGTTCGGGGGCACCCCTTCGCCTTCGTGCCTCCTATAAAATATTTCTTTATACTCTAATATTTCATTGCGTGTCCGCGTTAGTTCCGCATACTGCAGGTCAATTAACATTGTCACGTAAACCTATGGGCCTAAAAAATGTTACGTTGTAGGCAGTATTCCGTATGCAGAAGGTTCCGTATACGACTGGTTTGACTATACTACCAACTCCACTTTTATGAATTGAACAAAAAAATCATAATCAGTAAGTTCACACTTTCGGTAATTTATGATCTTTGTTTGATAATTTTGGGTTTCTGGGCCACGGTTGTGAGGGACTATTCGGAACTTTTCCCGATAGAGGCGCGGTCCCTTTCGGGACATTATATTAACGACTATACACTTCAGCATTATTCCTAGTAACTAGCCAAGCTAATAATATCTAAAGGGTTTCTTTTGTCTAGCCGCGGCCCTGTTGAATGTTTCTACAGCCCGATGCCGTGTCATCCGCGGGCCAGTGAAAATGCAGAACTTGTTTCCGGGCCGTACTCTTAGTCTAAACCCGTGAAGAACTTCTCGCGGGTTTACTCACACTAATGGGGGGTCTCCCTGGGCTTGAGTAAAGATTGTCAAATTTTGGAATACTTCGCCGGCCGCAAAAATAAGTTCGACGGAGCGCAGGTTGCTTACATCCTTGTAAACAGCACGAAGTTCGCCGATATTTATACAAATTTTGAATGTTTTTGGTTGCTTCCTATATTGAACTCCAATCCAAAAGCAACTTTCATTGTTTTTTGCTTGAAATTCATTTATATTTTATACAAATACAAATATTGCCAGTTTTTATTCTTGTCTTTAAACAAAAATATGTTAGGGCTACTTTCATTTAGAATATACTAAAATTAACTTGTTTCACACAAATGATTACTGTTTCTGGTCAATTACTCAACACAAATAGGTGAGGCCAACTTTCATTGTTTATTATATTCAGTATATGCCAATTAGTATAGTATTAATTAACCAATTTTACACAAACTTGGTCAGTTTTTGGTCGATTCCTAAAATCAACCATAACCATTTGCGACATTTTATTGGGTTTTGATTGAAATTCATTGACATTCTTTCAAGTATTGCCTGCTTTTGATTTTTGACTTTATCCAAAAATAGGTTTGGGCTAATTTCATTTGGAATGTACTAAAATTAACTTTTTTCATACAAATGATATTTGTTTCTGGATATACTTGGACCATAAATAGGTTAGGGAAACTTTCACAAAGGTTATATTAAAAGTAGTCGGTTTTAGTAAAGTTTGACGTGTTTTTTTATTCGTTAGCTCAACAAAAAACAGGTTAGAGCAACAATCATTGGCGTTATTTAAAGTGTATTTGAAATTGATTAGAAGCCAATTTTCTAAAGCAATTTAATTTCTAGAAATTCTCCCGAAAACGCCTTTGTCACGCAACAAATATATTTTTCCGGTATGAACAGGTGATCAGGAGACATGCAACGATTTTTAATAATGTACAATTGTGTAGTTAAAATTCTATTGACTGCCTCTATCAGTGCCAACTCCTCAGGTAGCATGGTTTCGTGGGATTGTTTTTTTTATGTATTTCAATATTCCCTGCTACCAAACAAACCTCTCGGCTCAAAGTCCAAAAACCTCAAATGTAGTCAAGTGACGCAGGTACAAGTTGTATTACTCATTTCGGACACTTCGGAAACCTCAGAATGAAAGTCGTATACGTTAAAACAAGGCATTGTTGCTTAATTTAGTTCAATCTAATCGCGTGCAATCGTTAAAAATATGTAATGAATCATCTGAATGCATAAATTACATTGTTTTTTTGTGCGATTCGAGTAGTCTGTTTTGGATATAACAGTGCTATATTATCGACAATACATAAAATTCAGCAACAGTTACATCAGTCTGTTAAATATTTCGTTGGTTTATAAGAGTGTGGTTTCGACCGTTCCAAGTTGCTTAATTAACAAATAAATTAAGGCAGGCAACCTGACCGCACCGGAAATCCGCTTACGCACAAACCGCCTAAAGAAAATTTAGGCGGTTGATAATGAAGTGATGACCAACCAGTGAATTTCCACCCTGTGTCGAAGTCGCTTTTATTTTCCGAAAAGCATGGAGATTTCTTTTGCCTTGATGACGGCATTCAATGGCGCAACAAAATGTGAAGACGACCGTCAAGAGCGAGAGATGATGATTCATTATGCAAATATGTGTAAACCGATCAGACCCGCTAGTGTGATGCCTGCGCGCTCTTTTTTTTTTTGCTTGTTCCTGCTACACGTCGCCGATGATGGAGTGTGTCATTCGCGGATACAAACGCGACGCGATTTTTTAAAGTTGTTTTATCATTCAATTACCGGAATTGCACACCGCTGCTAATCAGAAGCGCACCCGCTAGCGAAAAAAATCTAAAACAACACAAACACACATTATTGCGTGTGCAATGCGTTCGCGGTGACACAATTAGTCGGCGGCCTTTTCTTTTATTGCCGGCGTGGACAGTTTGCGCGCAACCGCTCTTCGAATATGCTTAGCCGCACAGTCGAAGTGCATCATTAACATATTTTACTGGCACGCAGCTACCGAATGCCACCCAATAATGCAGGAATGTGCGACGATTATAACGCATTATTCGTCGATTGGTTGTGCGCGCAATGTACGCGCAGCAAAGGGGCGCGCCCGGATTGAAAATAGATTTTTAATCGCCACCGAATGCATTGCTTCGAAACGAGAAGAGGAAAAAAAAAACGCCTATCGGTGGCGGCGGCACCGGAATGCGTTCGTGCGTGCGCTTAACAAGAAGCAATTAATCAATTGAACGGCCCCCGAATTGATAGAAAATTTCTTGGCTTCAGTCTTCTCTTACTCATCAGTTTTTTCCAACCAATTAGGCAACCAAACGTTGGTTCGTTACTTTTATCGATTCAATCACAACCAACGATTTGGATCAGAATAATTGCCTCGTATTACATTTTACTCATGAGTTTATCCAACTGATTCTTTGTTGTAATTTCAAGTTTTCTTGTTAATACCTGATAAAGTATTACTCAAAATAATGCCGTATATTACAATCGTTGGTGTTCTAATCGTGATTGTATCGTTTATTAGTTTACAATTATTTCAGTTTAATAAGGGCAGTAGTTGTAATACATACATTGAAATAATTTCTGTTAGTGGGAAATATTTTCAAGGTTTTGATTGAGGTGTATATTGCAAAATTCGTTATACCGGCTTCGTAATTTTATTTGAAAACTGCTCAGAACGGCGAAAAGTCATTAGATACGTACACAAATTTTCATCCAAATCTGTGACGGATAATTGAGATACTCCCCTTGTAAGATCATTTATAATAGTATATAACTTACATTATTATTCATTACATGAATTACAACAACCGATCTTCTAGACATGTGCTACTGTGGTCCAGACATGTCAAATAATGATAAACTATCGATATTTTCGATATTTCAATATATCGATATCGGAATTAGTTTGCCTGCATGATAAAAATATACAAGTAGGACATGATCGCCCATGAGCTGCATATCAAAAAATGATGGAAATTCTCAATATCGATATTTATCCAAATTGGAACATTGATGTTTATCCGAACCAGAATATCGATATTTATCGATATATTTTTGACATGCTTTCTGTCATTAACTTACAGTTATCGTGATTTCATCATTATTGGTTTATAATTATTTTTGCCATTCAACACTTACACGGAAAATATGATAAATGATTAAACATAACTAAGATATTTGTTAAAATTACTTAGGGAAGGTCCAGGAATTTGATGCTCGGCGGATATAGAGCACCATTAATTCTTCTTTTATTATTATTATTCAACAACCTTTTTCTACCACATGGTGGTGTAAGGGAATAGTAACTTTCACCCGGCCCAATCCGGTCTCGCTACTGAAGGTACTTGCTCTGTGCATATGGTTTTTTTTTTCGGGGACCGTTGCAAGCGAATCGCCCAACCGTTTTTACCGCGAAGTCATGAGTTCGCGGACGGCGCCGCAGCCACTTGTTAAGTAGGGAGACCAAGTGGTCACCCACCCAACGCAATCAATATCAACCAACCAATCACAATCAATATCAACAAACCATAATCTGCGCGTAATCAGCATCCGCCGAGACTAAACATCGAGAATGCTGATACGTCAAAATCGATATGGTGCGATCGAGACGTACGTGATCCGCAGCAAACAAAAGATGGTTGTGTCAACATTTCGTCACCATCAATAGTCAGTCAAACCAAGATCCCGGCCACGGCAGCCGTCATCACCTGCAGCACCACCTTCTGCAGGCAGGCATCTTCACCAACCATCAAGAGTCAGTCAATGCAAGACTCGGGCATCAGCAAGCTGTCATCACCTGCGACACCATCTTCAGCAGCCATCCGTCATCACCTGGAGGCCATCGCTAACAACGAATCCACCATCACCTTCACTCGGTCAGCTCTACACCGAAGATCATCATCGAAGTCCACCAGCAGCCGCCAACAGTGATTTCGCTACCGGCCTTCGTCATTTGCCACTCCGACGACATCCACGTCCTGCTCCCTGAATCTCCACGCTAATCTCCTTCATTTACTTATTTCATTTTATGTATTGTGATACAATACAAATCCCACAGATTTATTCTCATTGTTTATAAGCGCGGTTTTGTTTTACGTGTAGAAATTGCACTATTAAAAGGAGAATTAAAGAAAGAAAGGCTTGCCGCATTGTGGAGCTCGGTGCTCGTTGGATCACTGCAGTTAAGCAACGTCGGACGTAGCTAGGCGTTGGATGGGTGACCACTTGGTCTCCCCACTCAACAAGTGGCT
>WSZQ02088465.1:0-14492 GCA_019419845.2 Weissflogia rhopalogaster | reverse complement strand
GCATTTTATGAAATACATGAAATAGAATTTCATATCAAATATGTTAACACTACCAATGACTTCCAATGTCAAAAAAACTTAAGGAGGAAATAAATAAAATTAATATAGAAAATTATTGTAAAATGGCCATCAACAGTTAAATATTCCATGTAAAATATGTAACAGACTTAAAGACAAATAAAATAGATACTCGTACAAATAAATTCTCAAAAATTAAACTAATAGGACTTATAGTACTAATAATCCACATATTGAAATATATTTATTTTAATTTGCGATTAATTTAGGTTAAAGATATCAATAATGAATTTAATTCAGGAATACGCATTAACAGTTAATAATTGAACGTTTAACACATAAACACGCGTCAAATAAACTTATACCCAAATCAGTCGGTTCTGTAACCGTCAACAGGCGCCGAGTTGTTTGTAGAGACATAGAAGAAACAACATATTTGTATATTACGACTAATCCGGGTCCCAAGTTTGAGAATACTGTAAAAAATGTGAATGCTTGCAAAGACATGCACGCACATGCACACTTCTACTCTTCAGCGGCGCATGCACGCCTCTACGAAAAAAAATTAAGTAATAAAAAAAAACATTCCAAGGGGGAGATATGTTCGTGATATACTCACAATCAGACTTTTGTGATTTGCCTTTCCTGTATCCTATGTATCCTAGTTATAGCCTTTTAACTACGAGGCGCCATCGTGGCAGAATTTTGAAAAGGGTACTGTTGATTATTCCGAGGTATTTTGCTTTCTGCGGTGGACATGTGGTAACAACTGGCTTGATTGCGATGGTATGGAGTTGAAACGTTCATGTTTGTAATAGAATCAGGTGAAACGGTAGTTCAATGAGTGCGTCGATTGTAATTATGGATGCAGAAAAAATAGGTGATCAAGCCCACCTGGGCAGCACAGTCGGCAGAGCTTGAGCCTACCACGCAGTCGGACGAGGTTCGAGTCTTCGGGATGGGCTCCCATTATTCACAATTATAACTCTCAAATATTCACATTAATCCACACCTAAACACAATAAAAAAACCACTCTTCAAATCAACAATTGCAAATATAGTTACATCACCACCTAATAGATGGCGACAACTATGTGCAAACTATATGCATCACCATCTCGACCACCACGGACGACTCTGCGCATCAATCACTTGCGCATCTAAACATTTGCGTGGGGAAAATAAAAGTCTTCCTGCAACATGTATTGTAAATAAATTATAAGTCTATTCTTGCCTTAAGTTTAAGAATCATCTATTCAAGATTCACGAATTTATTCGAAATCACATTGAATAAAGTTTTCTTGTGCTCTGTTGTAAATTTCGGCGTGTTAAAATATACAACCACCAAATCCTTTCAACGTCTTGGACCAAGAAACATAACTATATGCGCAACCCACAACTTTCAACACACGAGAAAAAGAATAAAAACCGCTGACAAATCTTCTAAAACACTCACACACAACAAGAATCCATATATAAACATTTCAACACAAGGATTAACAACAACAACATCACATGACAATCACAATAATAAACATGTAATATAAAACACATAAAATAACAATAAAACAAGGCTGAAGGACCAGTATGGTCGATGGCCAGGTCTCTGGACCAAATACAACATTATTTTTAGACGATCATGTGTGAGTGGATCTAAGTTTGTAAGGTGAGAATGAGTATATGCAATTCTATTTTTTAAAGGTTGGTTTATATCGGTAAAATATATGTGTCCAACTCTTTTAAACAAAAATAATCTTTCCATTAATTTGTCTTATAACTGGTAAGATACGTATCATTGAGTTTAGATCTAATTACGTATAAAAACATAAACGATATTTTTTTATATAATCGTTTACAACGTTTTCTGTTTTTCGATGCCCAAGGACTGGGCTGATAGGAAGGAATGGCGATCCTATCAGCCCAGTCTCCTTCTTGAAGTCCTTTCTTCTCCATTTCTGACTCAATTCCTTCTCTCCAGCTTTTCTTGGCCTACCCCTTTTCCGCTTTCCTGTTGGTGTCCAGTTCATAATTTTTGGTGGAATTCTGTTCTCATACATTCTACTTAGGTGTCCATACCATTTTAGTTGGCTGCTGCTGATGACTTCCACGATATCGTGCTTTACTTCCATCTTTTTCCTTATGGCTTCATTCCTTTTTCTATGAAGTCTTGATGTTCATGCTGCTTTTCGCCAGAAGTCCATTTCCGTAACTCTTAGAATGTTTTCCGCTCTGTGTATTATTTGCGACGCCACGCATCCATAAGCAAGTATGCTGTTTGTTATTGCATTGTAAATTCTTCGTTTGTTGGTTTTTTGAAATAATACCATAATACTTTATTTAGTGTTCATTTTGCCATCATTACTAATTTTTTTCGCAAGTATTTGTATTCCTAGCAGTGGTTCAGAATTATCCCACACATAACTGTCACATAAACGATATAAGACATAAAATACATTTAGGCCATTTAAATATGTTGAGTTTATTTAATGCTTTTAACATTTGTAGACATTTTTTGTCTCGACGGTACACTTGATGGTAATGGCATTGCGTATAGTGGAAGCATCCACCTGACACGACACTGATGATGACAAAGGTCTCAGTGAAGAAAGAGAGTACCGGGTTTGGAAAAATGCAGGTGCTTACCAAGATACTTCGGAGCTGGTGTGAAATAGTACTGCTGGTTAAAGCGAGGTATGGATCGGAGGAAATCATGTTGTTTCGCTCGGAATTTAAAGTATGTGTGTTTTTGCATTCGAAGGTGGACATATGATAACACCTGGAGAGATTGCGATGGTATAGAGGAGAAATGGTCATGCTTGCATGGGTCTCTGTGGGCCCACGTCCCCTGGGTCTCCGTGGTGCAATTGGTAGCGCACGGAGAAGTGCCCAACATTGATTTGAATCACGACGACCAGTCCGGCTACGATTACAAAGGTCGCCGGTTCGAACTCAACCGAGGGCTTCAAATTTTCTCTTTTCATGTTAAATTTCAATTTCCAATTTCTATTAATTAACTTCTTTGGAAATTTCTTAACTGTTCTAATAATTTCATGTTCTTCTTTGATGTGTCAAAAGTGGCTAGTCTGGAATAGGTGGGTGAATGATCTAAGAAAAATAATTGCAAAGTACCTGCTTTCAAATATTTAATTTTTAAATTTGATGAATTACTTTATACTAAAGGAGGAGAGGTGATTGTAATAAAGGTTGCAGAAAAAATAGTTAGTTAAGGAGGAGTGCCCCTGAGGTCGTAAAGTTAGAATGAGGATATGTCATTCTAATTTTTAAAGTTGTTGGTTTTAAACTAAAAGAAAACGCAAGGAAACACAATTGATTTATATCGATGAAATATATTTGTTCAACTCTTTAAAACAAAGTATAATCATCACATTAATTGTCTTATAATTATCAAGATACGTTTCATTCAGTTATGAGTTAATTCCGTATAAGAGCCATAAACGGCATAAGACATAAAATACATATTTTTGATATTTTTAAAGCATTTTTTGGTGTTTGTACTTAATTGACAGTGGAGCTTTCATTTCAATGCTTTTTGCGTTTGAAAGCCATCTTTGTCTCGTCGGCACATTTGGTGGTAATGGCACTGCGTACTGTAGACGCATTTACCTTGCATCGACGTGACACGACGCTGATGATGTCTGCAGTTTTTAGAGGATCTAACTGCCCTTTGCGCATTTTGTCGACATTGAGGAATGCTGGACTAGGTTTACCAGTCAGCGTGTGTGTGGCTAGTGCACTCCGGCCAAAAACGACAACTAACAATTTGCGTGTCGCAGCGGAACAACTCTTCCAGTTAATCGAATTGTATATGTTAGCAGGAACAGATGTCTTATTCTCACCAATCAAAACTACATCGCCGTTGTCCTCAACATCATCGCTATCCTCACCATCGTCATCCTTGACTTTCTTCGATTTCTCACCATTGCGTGATGATCGAGTTACATTCCGTTTCTTTGACGGATGGATTACTTCATCCACCTGCTGATTGCTGTTGATGCTATCAAAGCGTTTCGTCAGGTTGGTCATATCGGTTTGTATTTCGCAATGCATGTGGTACAGGTCAGTGAATTTGGTCCAGAGAACGTCGAACTTGTCATTGCTAGAAGTGCAGCAAGTAGTCATCGTTTCTTTTTTGTCGGAGCTGTTGTCATCAGAGTTGTTGTCAGCATTGTAAGAATCCCTCCAACGGCGTTTAAGTCCAACACAGGCATTCTGCTTCCTCGACCTCTGAAATTTTTCCTTCAGTGCGCCAAAGTTTGATTCAAGATATCCACGATCATCTGCAAAACAAAGCAAAATCTTAGAACCATATAAAAGTTAAAAACATACTAATCATGCATAATAAAAACATGAAAAATTCATACCTGATTCGAGAACGACGTGAGCATCAATTTTCGCTTTTCCATAAAACACTTTGACCTTCATTTGGGGGCGAAGCACAATGTTTTCAGAAATACTGATACGGTTCGCGGGTAGTATCTCAAATTCCTTCCCAGCATCCCAATCAACATAGAATACTAACACCCAGTTGACACTTACATTACGTTCTTGGAGAGACATGTTTAATAAACAGTTGGTGTTTCCAATGATTGTAATGATCATCAGAACACTTGAACTGATACTGACTTAAACAGGGGCTAGTTGATTTCAGACCAAACTTATCGCGTATGAAAAAGCAGTGGTGGGGGTATAGGCGTACGCCGATTGGTCCATTGGGCGGTGGCGGGAAATCGCGACTACCTGACCGGTGGAGACTTATTTTGGGGGTGCAATAAAATTTCTGCGAATTTGTTTATTATACCTGTTATTGTGCTATTTTCAGGTAGAGTCTTGGTTATCCGTTAAGCCACAATGGAGTGGAACGCCACAGTTGAAGATTGATTCAAATTTGTAAATATTCAAAATGGATTAGTGTGTGCTCCTTAGATTATAAGAAATGTTGGTTTCACTTTAAATGTCTCCAAATAATTCCATAATGTTATGACAATTTTATGATTAATTTTGCCAGGTGTTTATTTTGGAGTATCGTACATCCTAATTGTAATAACTGCGTTTAGAATTGGATCGTTAGCAGCAAAGTACAATTAAATGCGGTGAAGTGCAATAAATCCATACTACCACTTTATTTATTTAAATTGTTATATTTGAAATGGTAATTGTTGGTAGAAACCTTTGAATATTAATCAATGATCTAGATAGGTACTTGTAATTGTGCAATCTATGTCTCTTATTCTTTAGACATAGTTTATGTAATTTAAATTTGCAGAAGAAATATTGTAGCATTGCTAACGTGAACTAAACTCATTTAACATGTAAACGGGAGAGTTCACTTTTGAAAAAGTTATTACTCAAAGGGCGCGAGTATTCTTTACTAATTTATTTTAATATTTCAGTTACTAACATTCGTCACGCTCCACAGTGGCCAAAAAAGTTTGGCGGCACAATCCGACCGCGAGCGCTCTTGTTGCCATTTTCGATGAGTAATTGTGCTCAAGATTTTTCATACGAAATATGAGGCTATGAAGATGAAACAAACATCAAAATGCTCCCAAACTCTTCTACATTCTCATTGTATCAAACTTATTTCAAGCCCTTTACGATAAAACTCCTTTATACTGCTGTTAAAACGACCCGTTTTACGAACATTTGAATCTGAACTTCAATAAGGGTTTTACACCCTTATCCATTAATCAAGCAATATGCCACATATATCAATTTATTCTACTTTTTATGTACATTGTATTAATATGTTTGTAATCAATTTTATGCAGCTATTATGTCATATTTTAAAATATATTTCATGCCGCTACGTAGGACCTGTTTATTGGTGTCATATTTTTGACCGCCCCCAAATGTGAGCCCCTGATGCTGATAATAATAATAGATAGAATAACTTTGTATAATTGCAATGGTCTATCAGGAACTAATAACCCGCGGATCCCCAAACACGGTCCTACGAAGTACCTTAACTCATGCGGGCTTGAGCCCAAAGGGACACCCTCATTGAAGGCGCGGGTCAATGTGAAGTCTTTTTTACGGACCCACTCATAACTTTTCACTCCTGGTCTAATTATACTATCATACAAGGACCTACAAATTATGAAATAGTTCAACAATCATGCATTATTTAGAATGCATTGTCTTAATGCAAACATTCATTGTGCTATTTTTAGCACGAAAAATTGAATATGCTGACAGTAGTCCTATTCAAAATTGCACTCTCAATAAATGTGCAAACATATACAAAATATTTTCTTTCCAGTTTAACTCATAAACCTACCTGTCTAGTTGCTGTTGCCAATCTAGCCCATGCGGGATCCCCTCGCTTCATTTGAGACGTGGACAGCTTCACTGAAGACGCGAGTCTATTTTTCTCACTGGCTTCTCAATAAGAGTAGGAGTGCCGACCTTATCATTGGCGACATTGCTAAGTTATGAGTACTTTGCCTCTTGGATTTCCCCGCGTTCGTCTTTGTTGGAGATATTGTTCATCCGTTCCATCAGATTAGTCTTTGAATTATGACTTCTCCTTCATAGAACAACAGCAAATGATCGTATAAAGTGGTTTTAATCTAAAATCAAATTATTCGATTAATATTTATGAAATTATGAACATTAACAGCAAATGAAGCCCCTCTCCCAAAATCACCAAAATGAAACAAAATACACTACAATAATATTTTACTGTGCGACGACTCGAAGAGGAAGCTCTCCACTAAATGCAAATCCTACAGACCACATTCATATCGGGGAATCTTCTTCGAGCAAAATTAACAGACGTCTCGAACAGATTGGGAGATCTCCTGTGGGACACAATTACCGCGCGCTTCGCTTTCTTTTGAATTTTTTTAAAGGGACCCTGAAGTAGGGACCCTAGTTTAAAAAATGAGGACCACTCTTAAAATACCAATAAGAGGAATATAATATGAATTCACCTTAAAAGGGATGCTTAATACGAAACTTTGTCTTTTATAACTTCTGGATGCCGACCATGCAGACCTAGATAGAATTCATACCATAGGAATGGTCAATCAACGATGAACAACCCGCGGAACCCTATTTTTTTTTTTTTTAGACCATGCGAAGCATTAGAATCTAAAGGGACACCCCCATTGAAGTCGCGAGTGGATGTGCGGCCTGGGAAAACTATTTAACATTCTTATGGAACCACTCATAGTTGTTCACTCCTGATTTAATTATACTATCTTATCAGTGACATAATAGTTAACAAATAGTCAACAAACATACATCGTTTAGAATGTAGTAGTGCCTTATTGTAAACATTCATTCTGCTATTTTTAACAAGCAAAACTAAATATTTTGTCAGTAGTCCTATTCAAAAGTGAACTCACAATAAGTGTGCAAACATTTACAAAACATTTTGTTTCCAGTCTAACTCGTAAACTTACCTGTCTAGTTGCTATTTCCAGATTATAGCCATAATCCCTTCATATTAGAATCAATATGTACCATATTATTATTTACGATCGCTTATTGGTTTACGATCGTAGAATTCTTGGTATTAGACAGCGGGGACTCGTCCACAAACTGAAATGTTGTAGGTTTATTTTACAATGAGCACAAATACTCTGCACCACATGGGTGCATGATGCATCGTCGTCTCGAGCAGTAAAATTCCAAAAAGATGTGCGTAATAGTCAAATTCAAATTGCTGTAATGTGTATTATTAACATGGCTCATTTTCAATATATTCTAAGATAATACAACAAATACTTCTACTAATGCGTATGCATAGTAAGGTATATTCCTGCAATTGTTTGGAATTTTACAGAATTTATTGATCTGGTCCATTAATGTTTTGTAACGCACGGGGTACGTCGTGAAAGTGACTGAAATACTGCTATAAATACATTTTGGTAGCGACGCACAGTGGCTGTCCAGCTGTGCTCGAATTGCCAAAACCTACGACTGACAAAGCGACGTTAATTTCTCAAATTCGTCAAGTTAACGCAAATTGATTTGGTTGTTTAATATATTTATGTTATAATTATACAATTAATGTATACACTACGAGATAGGTCATTTAATGATGTATGTGCTCGCATGCAATAATTTTCAATATTGGCGTTTCCAATCAAGTTATGTGACTTTAACTTTAACCTTATTTTAAGGGATGAAGTCGGAGGAGCTGGACTATGAAACAAATTTAGGACTATTCTCTGTTTTATCTACTATCTAGTACTACCAAATTTATTTATGACCACCCATGTTGTACAAACCAATTGTAAAATTTTTGTTTTTTTGTATGCAGTATATGGCACAGTGTAACGATGCAACTTTGCAAAATTATCACAGAAAAAATCGAAAAAGAAGGCTTTGCACAATATGGATGGCTATATATTTGGTACCACTAGATAGAAGATAAAACAGAGAATAAGCATAAATTTGTTTCATAGTCTGCCTCCTCCGGCTTCATCGCTTAAAATAGGGTTAAAGTTAAAGTCACATAACTTGATTGGAAACGCCAATACTGAAAATTGTTTCATGCGAGTACATACATGATTAAATGGCCTATCTCGTAGTATATACATATATACACTAATTGTATAATTATAACATAAATATATTAAAAAACTAAATCAAGTGGTGTTAACATAGCGAATTTGAGAATTAACGTCGCTCTGTCAGTCTTACAATTAGGTTTTGGCAGTTCGAGCACAGCTGGGTAGCCACTGTGCGCCGTAAGATATTAGACGGAAGGGGTTCGTTACTGAAGTAATTAATAGAATGACCCACTTACTTACACGTACTTAATCTACATTGCCAAAACCAAATTCCAGAAGAGAAAAGAAAAATAATAGAAAAGTGCAGACCCGTTATTTCGGTGACGTCGTATCCTCGTGGTCCATACGTTGTCTTGACCAAAGAACCAAAAATGGCGACACAAGCCCTCCGATATATCCGCAAAAGACGTGAAGTACTTGTTGCGAACGCAATCGAAACGCATAAAGCCGATTTCATAATTCTTTTGGTCCGGAAGGAAAACTATCCGAGTGCATTAACAATTGTGCGCACATCCTACCAAATGTCGCAAGCAGAGTCATAATTTTTGTTGAGAATTGTGTATTGTTAAATGGTTGTTAGGTGTAGCCAGACAACATATTTAAATAACAGCCTGCTGCAATATTTTAATATGGATTGCGTACAAAGCCAAAACAAGCGAAAATTGTTGTAGGTTAGTTTACTCTTGTTTTCGAAAATATTATTTGGGACTTGTTTTCATATCAGTCATTTGATATGAGAAAAAGATTCAATGCTAGAGGAGAAAGAGGACAATATGTAAACTAATATGTGTAATGCATATAAAAAGTCATAATTTATCAGTACTTAGTAAAATAAGTCAATGGATTAGAAATATGTTAGCAGATAAATTATGAAATGGTTTGTGCTTGTAGATATTACAGTCTTTCTGACATTTGAAAATAGTACAAATTTGGTCATGACTTAATGTTGGTTCCGAAATGTTCCGGTGACCAGTTTCATTGATCAATTGATTCATTCAACGCGCTTACGCCGAGCGCGTCTATCGTAGAAATTGCCATTTCCATAAATAATATTTAAACAATTAACGTAATGGGAAATCCTTTACATTTAGTATCACGGATATGCTATGACATTTTATAAACCTCGAGGGGGAAAAGTAATAAAGCAATTTTTTATGAGAAATTAAAATATTAAGCGCGGAGATATATTACGCATTTTTATTATTAATAAGACTACCAGCTAATTATAAAATTGATCTACGTTAATATATATTCATTCAATATTATTAACATTATAGAAGTGAACAGTTTCATTATTTTCATTGGGACTGACTAGATATTCGTCAATTACACTGTCGTACATGTTTTATGTCATGTCAGTTCTTTCTAGCGATTCAATATTTGAACCATCCGAAAAAAATCAGCCCAAAAAATGCGAGATTTGGGGTCAAAGTTGAAATTGCTGAAAAGTTTGCTACACAAAAACTCGGTTTTCTTTTTAAAACAAAAGAAAAACATTTAACTACGCGTCCAACTATAAGGAAATACAAGTAAATTGTTTAACTTTCATCTATTTGAATAAGAATTATTATGAAGGGTACAGGGATTTCCCTATTTACTTCTTTTCGGGCAAGTTAATTTCGGCAGTCAATAATCTGTAATGAAAAAAAAAACAGCAACATTGTTATTAAAATTACTTGTATGGTGAAGTTTATCAAATATGTTATGGACACAGTCATACTAATAGCTATTCTCACGAAGAATCTTTTTACGTTTACATCATTTTTATTATATTGCTTGTTTCATTGTTGTTTCACATATACAGTAACCTTGGCGTATCACGCCGGCGTACGAGGTTCAAGTCCTTGGAGCGGGCACCACACAGTGTGATTAATTTTCACACACTACTTCACACCCGCACCCACCCACACACACACTACGTCAAATATTCCACTTTAAATGTTTTGTTAATTTCAAACAATCAACTTCACACACCATTCTACAGACATCTATAACTCAGTACAAGAACTACATTCAACACCAACACATCAACAATTCACACCACTAACGCTCGTTGTATAAATACTAACATATATGAATTGTAAACAAAAACAATCAACGAAGAACAAAAAATAAATAGAACATATCAAGTCGGAAAGACCCACAGAGGTCGATAAACGTTAAAATATGTGATATTATTCTTTTTTGATTTATATTTAGTAAAATAACACACCATTAATCTCAAAAATCAGAATCCCCGTTCAGGGAAATTTCGTTTTTTAGCCAATAAATACTGTCTGTTAGAAATGGATATGCAAATTAATAGTGAAATATAAAATTATGTTGTAGCCATAAAATGTCAGAGTATCGTTGACTCTGAATTGGCGAGTGCCTACGCAAACATCTGAGAACAATCCTGTAATATATTATTAGGCAAGTCGTAGGTTGCTCATTCCTGTTATGCAAGCTATAAATAATGAGCCCTCCAAGAAGCAGAGAGAATGTCGATAAAATGGGAGAGTACATGGCGAATTGCAAGGTATGAGGAATGTCTGTACTAAATGTGGGACGATAGACTGCTTAAGAATGTTTGGGTGCAAGGAAATCTGGGTGTGAATGGATGAAAGAGAAGAAGAAATTGTATGAGGCTCTAGGCTTTTCAGGAGAAGAAGTTGACCGTATGTTCTGCACAGGAGTGTAGTATGTTTTTCTTTTTCTCATTAAGTTGGTTTTGTTATTGTTATCATTTAATTTAATATGGGTGTTTAATGTTTAGTTATATTTTAAAGTGTAACGTGTAATTGCATTATGAAAGATACGATGTAATACCAATAAAGGTTACTTACTATATAATGATATTAGTGTATGATAAAACTGTTTCGGATATACCAATCCCATTCCTTGTAAATTTAAAACAATATCCACAATTCCTTCGAGAGAAACTGTACATTGAAATTAATTTTGATGACAACAAGATCGCTCTTGATCAAAAGATATCTACGGAGGAGAATAAAATGAGAGAGCTTTGATGAGTTTTTGTCAGAAAACTTGAAAAGAAAAACTTGTGCAGCGTGCATATCTGTTCTTATTGTTAGCCAAACATCTGCAATCTCAAAATTGACTAAAAATTTAACAAAATTAATGTTTGTATTAGAACATTTTTTGTGGAGTGCGTAGCGTACTGGCATTGTTACGCAAAGGTTCATTCCCGGTATCTCTATATATAACTTTTCCAAGTCCTGAATAAGGTGAAGGCTTGGGCGATGGGTCTACAACTCATTCCTGTAAAAAAAACATACATTCACGTACTCCACCAGGCTTATCAGATTAACATGTTCGGAAGGCGTTGTTCTTTATATCCGATAAACAACAACAATTTTTTATATGGCGGACTCTCAATTTTTTCCATCATTCATCTGTGGCGGTAATCCATTGCCGCACAAACAAGAAGAATAAACATTATCAAATCACAATTAATATCAACAAACCATAATCAGAACGCAATCAGCATCCGCCGAGACTAAACATCGAAAATGTTGACACCTCAAAATCGACCCGGCGCAGCGAGATCGCGACCACGTGTTTCGCTGTGACGAACAAAAGAAATGGTCGCATCAGCATTTCCACCTGCTATATATAGTTGACAATTCAACACCATCATCCAGTTTATACACAGTCATACAGTCACTCAGTTAGCTCTACACCGAAGATCGTCACCGAAGTCCACCTACAGCGAGCCCGACACCAGCTACCACCACCCGAGATTTCGCCGTACCGAGAGACTTCACCGTGTCCCTCACCGGCCGTCTCCACCGACTACTCCGTCGCTAGCAGCCGCCTCCAGTGATTTCGCCACCGGCCTTCGTTCTCTTCCACTCCGGTGTCATCCACGACCCGCCCCGACGACCAGCGCCAGCCGTTCATGGTTCACCTGCTGCCTCCCTGGATCTCCACGCTAATCTCCTTCATTTACTTATTTCATGTCATGTATTGTGGTACAATAAATCCCACACTTCTCTATTGCATCTTCATTAACTGAGTCCATCTACCACTTTCTTGGTCTTTCTCTTGTTCTTTTTCCCTACATGTGGTAATATATAATTTTTCTTGGTATGCGATACTCATTCAATCTTTACATGTGTCCAGCCCATCTTAGTTTTTGAATTTTTACAAATTTAGACACTGGTCGTAGTTGGGTCTACTTGAAACTTCATTGTTATACGTTAATCTATAGGTGTTGTCTTCTATTACTGGACCTAAGATGCGTTTCATAATTTTCCACTCAAAGATGTCTAACTTTGACTTGTTGCTTTGGGACAGTGTCCATGTCTCGCAGCCGTAGGTGAGTATGGGTCTAATTACTCGTTTGTAAATGTTGACCTTTTGTGTATTTATGAGTCAAATTTGAGTGGAATATACGCATCATCAGGTGATATGCTTTATTGGCATTCATTATTCGTCATTTTTTCGGATCCTCTATACCATCATCCCCCAGTTACTCCAAGATATCGGAATTATGTGGCTTTTTCTATTCACCTACGGAGATGGGGGAGGGAATGAATTGTTGTGTATTTCCGAGACTGTTGTAGAAGTTTGGTCTTATTGATAATTATTTGAAGCCCCATTGATCTAGCCTGTCTGTTCTTTTATTTCATTGTACGTAACTTAAGCTGCTTGCGGTTAGCGGCTCGTTATGTTGATGTCACCTGCATATGCTATGATCTGCATTGTCTTGGCGGAGAGAATTTTGGAACTGCCTATTCATGTCCTTCGTATAACATACACCAAAGCTAAATTAAACAGCGTAGGTGCAGGTATGTCGCCTTTTTTCAGGTTTGACTACAGTGCAAACATTGTGAAAGTTTGCCCTGAATTTTCACTTGTCCTTTGCTGTAATGGGTTATTGTTTTAAGTAATCTGACTAGTTTTAAGGTGATTCTTAGTGTCGATGATGCTTCATATAGTTTTCCTCTTATGGTTGTGTCATACGCTTGTCTGAAATCAATAAAGATATTACATACATCTATATTTTGTACCCATTCTTGTTGTAGTATTTGTTTGACTGTGTGGATTTGATCTATAGTAGACCTTATTCACCGATTAATTTGTACACTAACGATTTTAATCTATGGTTGATTATCCACGATAGTATTTTGTATCTACATAGTATAAGAGATATTCCACGGTAATTGCAGCATTCCAGTCTGTGTCATTTTTTGTGTATTGGGCATGGTATGCTGATTATTACGCTGTTCACGCGTTTATTATTATTATCGGTATTCTTGGATTTATTTTGACTCATGTTTTGATTTATGTTGTTTTGATTTTGAATTTGACCTAGGCTATCATCTTTGTATTGGAATTGAACCAATCAGACAGATTGAAACAAGTCCTCGTGCAAGAAACACGTATCTTGATTTTCTTACCAACAATTTAAACGCATTACCTAGGGAATAGTCACCGGAAAACACTCAGTTCTGAAGTATAAAGGACAAACGCTGTTATTCCATTCCTCAGATGTCTATTACCGGAGAAATGGTTCCCATATTTTGGTTAATAATTTGGATAGCATTTTGGTCAATTTTTCCCCTCCATATAAGCAAGATATATTATAAGTCTGCTATTTTTAGACAAATTAAGCTCAATAAGTGCGACAACCCGGGAAAGACAACCTGAACAACGAATTATTTAAATACGGTGGAGAAGCACTGAAAACTCGAATACATGCGGTAATCCTTTAGGTATGGGAAGTGGAAGAGATACCAATGGAATGGACCAAAGGAAAAATAATAACTCTCCATAAAAAAGGTGATAGGCAAAAATGCGAAAACTATCGGGGAATAACATTACTAAACACAATATATGAGGTACTAATTTCATTAATTCAAGAGAGATTAGTGTCATATATAAAAATCGCCGATTACCAGTGTGGCTTTATAAAAGGAAGATCGA
>WSZQ02088454.1:0-12797 GCA_019419845.2 Weissflogia rhopalogaster | reverse complement strand
CACTATTGGCATTTCGATTTATACTTGATTTTACAATTAGCCTCTACACTTCAAAATAGACAAAATACACACACTCATACACACATAAACATACTCGCTACATACCACACATGCAAAAGAACACACATATCACACCCATATAAACATACACACCACGCAAACACCCCTTACACACACCTCACATACCCTCACAATCAATCACACCTGCCTCACCCACATACACATCTCTTTTTTAGTGTTTGTTGGATGTAATTTAAATGTTAAAGTCACTGAACTTTAACATTTAAGTACTTTAGTAGTACAGTACTTTAAGTTGCCTAGTCTGCGAACACTCTTAAACCACCAAATATCTATATTCTTAAAAAAAACAGTTCTTTAATGATTATTTAAAGACAACAAGGTGAAATTAAAAATCCGCCTGCAAATAACTGTGTGCAATAAATCCCTGGAAAAAATCACCATCTACTTATTGATTAGTATAGGCAATCAATGCGTCGATGCCGATGTGAACCGGCAAACCATTCAACTTCTTGATCGAACAATGACGCAGAAAGTCCCGAGGATGAAAGACGCTTTTCGGGCCCCGCCAGCGAGTCGGCAATAAAGTGGAATTACACGCATATATGGAATTTGCGGCCGTGGCAAAATTAGCCGCAAGCGCGCAAATGTGAAATCTGCGGTCAATGCTGTGCTGGGCTGCTCAATTCGGGTAGCTGCTGCTCATCATCAGCCGCGTGCAAAGATGCACACAATAAAAGCACTGCGTAAAAAATCGCAAATTCCCTCTCGCACAGTCAGCAGCACCTCACCTCACTCGGGGATATTGATTAACCCGATCGCCGTGTATCTTGTAATTATTTAAGCTCCAGCGCAAACCTCCTCACCTGGGTGGGATAACCGCAGCCACATTTTGCTGGACAGCAAGCCGCCGAGCAGCCTATTCCAGAGGTTTGTCAAGCAAAACGAATGCGAGGTTCTTAAATTATCCGATTTGTGTCACGCCCGTCAGTGGTGAGTTGTTAGTCGATCGGCGGGTTGTAAAACGAATGTAATACCAGCGCCGGGCCACGAAGATGTGTCCTCGTTCATTACGCACTGCAATCTATACAAATATTAATGTTAATGCAGCGCCTTTAGTGTCGCGGTGGACAAAACGCGAGTTGCTTGAATGCCGCGACCCGACGCGATTTATTCGTTTGTAATCCAGCAATGGCCATTGTGCGTTACTGACAAACTACCAGCGTTGCCCGCAGTCGCGCAAACTGTCATAAGTCACTTTTATTCCATTCTTTTGCGCTTATTTTTATGTTACTTTTCCACCTGCGACGCATGAATGGACGCGATGTTAATGAATGCGCGTTTATTTCACGATAAATCTACGCGTTTTACTTTGAATAGCTTTAATTTTCATAAATTTATGGGAATTTATGGAATCTTCTCCTATTTGCAATACTTGTATTTGTAAATGTATTTGTATATATGAGTATATTTGTATAGTCGTATGACGGTTTCTTTATTATCGAAAAGCTGCGATCGGTAAATAAAGAAAGCTATATTATTCAGTCATAATAAATTTTAAAGGTTTCATATGGAAATTATAGTGTTACTATGATATTTTTCTTTCACCGGGGATATTTTTGTTATATTGAAGTATTAGGTAATTGTCAAATATTGAAGTATTGGTATAGAAATAAGATTAGTTATCCAGTTATGAGTTTTCCGCGCCACTGGCCCGGCGACTAGGGATTTTTACACCCAAAAATATAGTGATGTTGACAGGGCCACTTAAGGCGTCTGTCACACTGCCGGCGCTTCGTGGTTTCCTTTAACTGGCTCATGTATTAAAAGGAGATAGGTTGTTTCTTCGAGTTGCTTCATTTCCTTTTAAATATATCTGTCAGACAAAGATAGGTATAGATGCACGAAGCCGAAATCGGCAGTGTGCTGGCTCCCTAAGCTGCAAATGCATCAGAGTCGCTACCCTTCCTCATTCGAGCCTGCATCTCTTGGGCTTCGTTTGCGAAGATTACTTAAAATAAAATCACCTTGTATCCAGCATTCAAACAAGTAAGTCGTATTTGAAGTCAATAAAGACCTTAAACTAAGCCCGTGAACTTACAACTCGCGGGGTAATAATCTCCTTAAGGTGAAAGCCGAACGTGCATAAGGACTGAAATCTTTCTAGTCACTATTTTTTGTTAATATTGCACGCGGCAGACCGCGTAGCGAGCCTTTCCCTCGTATGTGTTGCTTGCATACCACGCCGTTTTCGCCCCTTGTGCGCAGACGCTGCGCACCAACTTACTGATGTTGAGAAGTCCTACCTTCACCATGTAGACATTTTTGTAAATGTATTTTACTTTATATCCAGCAGTCAAACAAGTAAGTCATTTTTTCGACTTTATTTCTCTTACATTCTCGTATAGTGTAATTAGTGAGTTTGTCGCCGAAAGATGTCGGCGTATCAAACTTGCTATGTTGGTCAAGTCTTTAAAGTGCTTTGTGTAGGGCCCCGCGACCTTACAAATCCCGGGGACATAATCTCGTTAAGACGCTAACGCGCAAACAAACATCATCCTACATTGTATCTAATTCGAAGTTCACAGTGATCCAGTTCGAAGGACCATGAAATGTTATTTTATTATGTGTACTTTGAAGGATGTTCCTTATAACTCCGGCCGAAGGTCAATAATGATCCTCTTATGAGAGGAGTGTTGTAATCGGAATTATTTCGAAACACTTTGTCTGGTCTATGAACCTTGAGGAAGGACGGACACGTTCGTTTCGGACGTTCAAAGTATTGTCGTTTATTGAATACCACCACCTTAGCGGCTCGGTAATTGTAACATAATTGATCTTACAAAAATATTCATGGTAGCTCACAGCCTCGCTCTCTGCTCGAGATAAACCCACGTGAGGGCCTGAACCAGATTTTGATATCAGGCGTTTGCACATGATCGGGCTATTTCCAGTCAACGGCCGAGGGTGCCAAAAGCCGAACATCATAAAAATATCTTTAAACTCAACACTGATACATCGGAGGCACAATTTAACAAGACTTGTTAGCATTTTATGTCCCTGAAAGTTTGAAATCGCAAGGTAAAACAGTACAAAAGCGTTTCTAAAATCCGGCACTATTAGTAAAATTACTATTTTTATACCTGCACTGAAAAATAATTTTGTTCGATTGCGTTAAAATAATAATTCACTAATTATTGCATAGTAAATTAGCAAGGCGTTGTTCAACTTAGGTCTAAGTTAGCGAATACATTTGGCATTAAATAAAATCAATAATTTCCAAGGAATTTCAAGTTTAAAGCAGCATTTTTCAATTTTTCAAGCGTTGATTGTAAAATCAATACCAAGTTCTCCGCACCGCGGCTGTTCGGTGTTGGTACACAATCCAAGATTGCGATTGGTCGCCCGAGTCGTTAGTACATAGGAGTTAATTACACGATTCGACGCTAGGAGTAATTAAAGAGGCGTGATGCGTGTGTGTTGTTGCGCACGCTCGCCGCCCAGGCGTTTCTTTGATTAGTGGGGAATAGCGTGGAGGAGCAGTGCTGATTGTGAGTGTGCGCAGCACCACACAATCGGCGCAATTTCCTAATTAATCCCGACGTCTCTGCGTTTCCGCCTTTACCCTCACGCGCCCGCATTCCCACAGTTGCGCAAAACCAACTCCTCGTCGAACAGCACTTTGGACCAGGACTTCATTTGTTCTCGACTCTCTCACACTCTACAAATTACCGGCGAGTGCGAGCAGAAAGAAAGGAAAACCCTTTAGAGCTCGTCCAGCTGCAAGTTTCCCGAAGCATTTAAGAGGGTGCGGTGTCGATATGCGTGGTGGGGAAGTAATTAAACAGGATTCGTTTGTTTTTCCGTGCGCGCGCGCTCATTTTCCCCGGGCACCAATCCCGAGGCCGGGTCGATGCTGGCTCGTGACGCGCGCGCGTCCTCATTAACGATCCGCGCGGGCGCGTTAATTACGAACGAGCGAGCGGAAGGGAAGGGGTGTGCGCAATGCGGCGCGCATCGACGCCCAATCTAGAAACAAGGATTAATTAAGGGGGTTTGGCTACGTTTTCCCGCGTCGCGTCGTCTCGGGCTTCCTATGGTTGTGGTGGATGCAACGCGTGTCATTTACTACATATAGGCATTCCGGCCGCCTCCGCGTGTTCCAGCCTCCTCGGTCGTCGAGAGAGCAGCCACCTCCTCGGGATAGTTGCGGGAAAGTTGGTGTGAGTCAGAGGGCGAAATGAGCGCTCGTGGAGAATGAGAAAATGAGGAAAACTGGGAAAGTCTGCGAAAGTCTGTCCTCCGACCAACCCGAGCAGCAGACGCTCCAATTGGGAAGCTTAATTAAAAACGTTTCCTTGACCTCAGCGCCCACGTCCAACCAAAATACCCCAAGAACTCCTCCTACAATTTTTTTCATCTACACCTCCCTTACCGGGACTTCGCAGTGTTTTTACCTCCTTCCAATTTTCTAGCAATGGAATTACTTATTTTTTAAATTAAAAAAATTGCTTAGACGGACTCCATTTTGATCTTTTAGATGACTAATATGAGATCCTCTGAAGAGAGAGGACACATCAGAATCAGTCAAAGAGAAACACCGTGAGAGATTCCTTTACACTCTCGATATTTGATAATATGACTTTTCACATTTTAGGCCAAACTAATTTAATTTTAAAATAATTCCTAACAAAAACCTAATTGTAAGCACAAATAAAACTTCAGATTTATATAAGGCTTCTCCATTCCCATGATATCAGCGGGTGATGGACACCGTGAAAATGGGGGTGTAAAATGTCAAAAATCACCCTGCAACGTCGTTTGTGCCATTCCATTGCCGAAATTCCGTTGTTTATTCATTCATCCCGTTTAAGTGCACGTTTATATTGACAGTCGGCGCGTCGAGCAACGTCGCCGGGGCCGTCAAATAAAAGAAGTAACAGTCGGCGGGGGCGGCGGCGTGGCGTGAAATTTACGCAAAATAGCTGTGCATGTGCCCCGGCCTGCAACCCCGCCGCTGCCACACGCTCGACGCGCACGGAGACAACCAAATTGATAATGTATGTGCCTCGCTGCTTTAACGGACGACCGCCTTGCAAACGGCGGGGGCGGCCGTACCACCATTGCTGCGCCGCCGGCGGAGAGATGAGCGGAGGGAAAAATAAAGTCGAAGAAAAACGAGTGAGCATACATTACCGAACGCGCAAAGCTGCCAAGAGGAGAACTGAAAGAATTGGCGAGCACCGGCCATTTTGAAAATTTAAATTGCAAACAACTGCGCGAGAGAGATAAAACAACTCGACAAGAATTAAAGTTTTTAATATTTGAATATTTCCTTACTGCAATGGACAGCATTCTATCTGTTGTGTGAATAAAAAATTATTATAAACATTGACTGAATATTCAAGTAAATGTTGGTTTTCCTGATATATTCTACGTTTTTAATTATTTAGAAATTCTTTGGAGAAAATGATTTGCAGTTTCCTTCCACTTGCAAGCTTGTTTCCAACAAATGTGTTCAAGCATTTCTTGGTTGTTCTGATTCCTCTGAAGCGCGTGCTATCAAAAAAAAAACTGAAAACGTATGCTACACACGGATTAATTCTCCTGTGTTTTTTTTGTACCATAAAAAGGAGGACGTGGAGATCCTTTGCCGGTTGACAGGCGCCTGATCGGCTAGCACTGGCCGTCAGAGAAGGCTCGCTGGTGAAGACGGACTCGCTGCTGATGATGGACTTCGTTGACGGACTTCCGATTGTAGGAAATTGGTCGCTTATTTATACCCCTAGGAGGGCATCACAGATGGAGGTGATGACCCGTCAATTCCTTTGACGTTTACTAGCTCCCAGCATTCGGGATGTTTATGTCTGGATGCTTAGGATTTCGACGAATGTTGATATATGTTCATTTTTCGTGTGGGAACCGGAGTTACTGACCGCCACACTCCCAATCAATAATCAATAGATCAACAATCAACTGAAATAGTTGAACTATGAAATAATTTATAATTTTCCTGTATTTACAAATAGGCGTAAGCTATACGACTCCACATAATAACGATTTGTGTATACTTGCACGTAATATACTCGCACACATTAAGTATTCATATTTTATCGACGTTATAAACTACGAGCACCGAAAACATGACATTAATAAATGTTAATTAGAAACGAAATTCCACGCTCGATGGGAAATTATTGCTGCAGGCGACGCCGACGGCCGGCCACACGTGTAAAACACCAAAAGGCCAAACGCCTCCCTCGCAGTTCCACCCCGAGAAACGGCGAAAACCACCCACGAAATTGCTGGCCAAAGTGGCATGTTTCGTGTCCGCGTGCAACTTTCACGCATTCGTAATTAATCTTGTTTCGTTTTATTGCCACCCTTTCACAAACCAGCACAAGTGAGTGAGACTTTCAAAATTACTGCTTTGTTTACGCTTTCACTAGAATATCATCGTGGCTATCATTGCGGAGATATTTCGATATTTTCGTCGTGCAGGAAACAAACAGATGTGAGCAGACGTGCGGCGTAAACACGAGGAAAATGTTATCTAAACGAAGGTTATTACCATAATCAGGTTCTGGCGTTCCTAGCGCTCCCTTGTTTATATCGTGCGCGTACGTGGATAATGATGGGGCCCTTTTGTGTTCCTTCTTGCGCGTCGTGTATTATAATTGCGTCGCCGCATGGACGCAGGCAGGGCGTTTTGCTATAAGCAGTAGGTAAGAGAATATATTATAATCGTATGCGGTTGTACGCATACGTGTATTGCGTTTGTGGTTATGTACTCCGATTTAATAAGCAGTGCAGCCCGGTGATATGCATGTGCCTGCGAATGTGAGTGTGTGTATGTGTGGGAGAGACGTTTGGATTGTTTGGACTGTCATGTGATGAGCGTGGATGTGGACATGGACATGAACGAAGACTTGGGCATCCGTCACTTAGACATTCCAAGCAAAATCAATGAATCTTTGGTAAATAAGTCTGATATTGTGGAGGTTTTTCATTCATAGTTCCAGTGCGCATGCGCAGCAGTAGCAAACTTTTTGAGGATAATATGAAATTACTCTTTTGATTTAAACCTACTATTATTACTGCGGCGGCAATCCATTGCCGCAAAAACAAGAAGAATAAACATCATCAAACTATAATTAATATCAACAAATCTCAAGCACCAACCTCATCAACAATCCGTAATCTGCACAATCAACATCCGCCGAGACTAAATATCGAAAATGCTGACACCTCAACACCGACACGGCGCAGCGAGATCGCGACCACGTGTTCCGATGTGACGAACTGAACAAATGTTCGCGTCAGCATTTTCACCTGGTATATATAGTCCACAATTCGACACCATCAACGAGTTCAGTTCAATTCTTCACCGAGTCTTCACACATTCAGTCATTCAGTCACTCAACTAGCTCAACACCGAAGATCGCCATCGACACTAGCAGCCGCCACCAGAGAGTCCGTCGTCACAGAGAGTCCCGAGTCCCTCACCGGTCGTCTCCAACGACTACACCTGTACCAGCAGCCGCCACCGAGTGCCCTACTGGCCGTGGTCACCAGTAAGGCTCACATCAACCTGCCTGCCCCGTCAACCAGTACGAGCCGATCGTCCCCAGCTGCCGCCTCCGCCTGGATCTCCTCATTGTATCTCAACATGTTAATACATTACATGTATTGTGGTACACAATAAAATCCCACAATATCATCGCAACTTTTTTTGAGATTAACATTTAATAATAAAAATAAATTGAGGTAAAAACCCAGGTACAGCGATAAACTCTATGAAGCAATTTAATAAATATTCATTACGCCTGTATTTCATTACGTAAGATGATTATCCAACTCGATGACTAATTATGCATTAAAAGTATACAATTATTACCATTTCTATGCATTACAAACAATGAACAAAAACCTAACAATTTGCAATAAATTGGCGCATGATTTACGTAAGTCATTAATTAAATACACATTTGCTGCCTGCGCACAAGCACAAGCAGTGTATATCAATGATTATGCCGCCGCATGGCGTGCGCCGATTAACAGAACGAGGTCGTTAATTAATAATTAGAATAAGTATGCGCAGAACAAAGACGCGAAATTGGCGCGATGTATGAAAAACGCGCCGTTAATGAAGGCCCGCGAGCGACAAACCACTGGCTGCGCAAATCGGCCAGAGCAGCGTCGTCGTCTTGCCCCAGCCGGACGACAATGACGCGAAAAACCATCTGTTAATCAAGTCAATTAACGCACGGCCAAAGATATGAAATTTACGACAGTGCGCTAAAAACGCGTGGCCCATTGTGGCGAATGCTGTATACGCGGCGCTGATTCCGAGAATAATCAGGCTTCCAATCAAACCGTACGTCGATAATTAAACCGGCTGCTTAATTACTAGCCGTAAATAATGGCGCAAAAAGAGGCGCACAGATGCAGCAGCAGCGCGGCAAAGAATTACAAAAAAAGTGTTTAGTCACACGCTTGGCCTTCGCGTTACCAAATTAAAAATTTAAAAAAAAATTCTATAAACGCTCCTACTACAAAAGTCACATACAAGTATTAATTGTACAATTATTCAAATTGAGATTACTCATCATCCTTATAAGTCGTACGTTAAATTGATGTCATTTCGTAAAATTTACGAGTTGAATACACGTTAAATGGTGTTGGAAAAGAAATAACGCTTAAATTCTGAAAAAAATGTTTTCGGTGAGAGTGTGCGCTGTTTGTTAAAGGAGTGCTCAACAGAAAAAGTTTAAATAAATCATAAACCATTTCATTAATTGGACACCGTATGATATAGACCTGTGTGGGCGAGAGATGGAGAGAAATTTAAGACGTGGTCATAAAAGAACGCAATTAAAAGTAAAAAATTAACGCGCCCCGAAAGTTGTACCTCCTCAGGTTGACATTCTACAGAGTATTTAATTACTTCAAGACGTCGAGGTGTGTGTCCCGGTGTCAAAACTTTTATTACGTTTCTTAAAAATGAGCCGCACACACACACACACGCACACACACACACACGCGCGCACAAGTCACATAAACATTCGACATACTGACAAAGGCGAAAGTTGGACCACGAAAAAGAAAAAAAAAAAAGACAGTGACATTTAAAACTTTGGGTTTTATGTTTGTATCGTGCAAATTTGCATCGATATAGGTTTCTTCTACCTGCCTGGAAAAAATGTTAATTAATGACCGACACATCTACGGTTAATTACCGGCTCGTCGGATGCGACCAATTAAAAGCTGCAGCGCAGCAGCCGCAAAAACCGAATGGGACGGACGCGTTGGCGATTTTTGACGCGCCCGAATGAGCCCTGTTTTAATTAGCTCGCATTTTATTATATTGCGCCGTGTGTAACACGAGATTTTATTGTAAACAGAATGTT
Organism: Weissflogia rhopalogaster; assembly: GCA_019419845.2. NCBI lineage: Eukaryota > Metazoa > Arthropoda > Insecta > Coleoptera > Staphylinidae > Weissflogia > Weissflogia rhopalogaster. Next base: position 3,369 of record WSZQ02088454.1, on the reverse strand, counting down.
TCGCGCGTACGCTGGGCTGGTTGAAAGGTTTTAGAACGGGAGTACATTCGCCCAAAAATATGCCTCTTGCTGTCGGAGAGAAAAAAATCGAATAAGTACAATTAACGCCAAGTGGGGCGGCAAAGCAGCAGCATTTCGTTAAAAAAACATCAACTAGGTGGGCGAATTAAATCGAATTAAAAACGAAATCAACGATCGCAGCGCATTACTTTCAGACCTGAAATTATTGTGATATCAAGAAATTATTATCAGATTTTCATTATAAACAGATTCGCATTATTTAATTAGTTAAATTTATCAAAGCATCCTATAAATTGTAATAATGTATATTTTTTTATACTAGATCTTTTTTCAATTCATTTTGTACTTTTTGTTAAAACAAAAAAGTATTTTGTCAAAAGGAAAAGTAACATTCTGCAATGTTTTGGTTAAGAATAATAGAATAAATGTATCTTTAATACAGTCCTGACTTAATTTATTTATAGTTTACACATGCGTGCTCGCCTGATAACCTGTTACGCGAACGTGCACGCTTTTTGCCTTCATTAGAGCAATTACATCGAAATCTCATCACTACTAAATTGCAGTTAATAACGGCCAAATGCGCACGATCATTAAATCGCATATTTTACACTATATTCTTAATACACGGACAAAATAATAGAATAAATACAGTGCTAAACCACACATGTAAAGGTAAATCAATTCAAAAAATGTGTGCTGCATGGTAAACATAAATCGATAGATTCAGAAGATCAGTGTTAAAAATCGTGCAAATACTAATTTGTTAATCGTAACAGAAAATTGTTATTTATGAATGAATCAAAAGAGGAAAGGATAGAAGCATGTTACCCTGCCAGCTCCTCTGGAAATCATGAAGTTAATGCCATATTGCCTCTTCGAATTATTTAAAACGCAGCGATATCTCGAAATATATGTTCAATTCGTTTCCGCCTGTTTCTTTGTCGAGTGTTTCGACTTTTGGCACACCGAAATAATACTATTATAATTATTGGCTTGTATGAAGTCAAGAAAATAAACAATAGTTTTTTCACAATTCCGTTGGTTATCTAGCAATAAATATTATATATCATAATAGTATCAACATATGACAATAATTTCTTTCAAAAATGTTTTACAATACTTATCGATAGTGAAGACCTCGACAAGTATAGCTATAATTGATACATGACGATTTTTACGCCATCTGTATTTGTTACATGTTGGCATATATAAAGTCAAGAAAATATACCGCATGATCTGTTAACAATTCGGTGGCTTATCCACCAAAATTTCCTCAATTTTATTCACAAAGAAAGTATCAATATTATGCAATAATTTTTTACAATACTTATCGATACTTAAAATCTCGATAAGAATATATGCAATCGATACCTGGCGATTTTTATGCCATCGATTTTTTTAAATTCAATCACAATTTCCTGTTACTACATATTACGGCAACAAATATTACTTTCAACATATTGGCCATTATGCTTCTTTCATAATTAATACCAATATATTACTAACAATAAGATGCAAAATTATCCAGCTAAGTGGCCCAGTGCCCACTGTCCATGAGGTCCCGGGTTCGATTCTCGATGGGAATGCATACTAAAGTGAATTCTTCTTCTTACCAATAGTGTTAGCCTCTAGTTTGACTAAGTACATTGAAAAAGAATTGAATAGAACTAACGACCATTGCAGTCGATGCTCGGTAAAATCAATCAAATAAAAAAATATGCAAAATTTCAACGATTTTCTCTATTCCATACGTCAAATTTTTCAAAAGTTTCGATTATGATAAGTATTATAGTTTTTATTATTAGTTACTATTCGTAACCGTAAATTGTTATTAACGAAACGAGTCAGATGAAGAAAGTAAAAGCATGTATTATCCTGTGCTTTTCTCTAGGAATCTATTGAAAGTACCATGGAGTCTCGAAATATTTCTATTTTGGATTTTGACTGTGATCGTAGCAAATTATTGGCTTGAAAAGTATCGATAAATTCATACGATATTTGTCGAATGTGTTAAATTTAAGCTTAACTAAACTAATCACAGCGAAAAAAACTTACATAAACTTACTTATGCAGGCACAGTCTTTTACTTTCGTAAGTAATACTTGGTCCAGCCAAGTAGCGCAGTTGTATGGTCGATGACTACTGACCACGGGGTACCGGGTTCAATTCTCGGTGGGTATGCATGGTAAAGTGAATACTTCTTTTTATCAATAGTGTTAGCCTCTAATATGACTAATTACATTGAAAAAGAATTAAATAATCACCATAGGAGTCGATGCAAAAAATTAGAAAAGTTGAAATTGCCATAAATTTATTTAGTATTTGTTTACTTATTTTGGTATTTAAATACTTCTGACAATAATACCCAAAACTGAAACGGTTTTACTCGGTACCTTCGATACTATCGAGACTATTGATCCCGATAAGTATTGATACTTTCATTCAATGCTTTGATACTCTCACATTTAGATACTGTCGATACCTAAATGTATCGATACATACAGACATTTCAACAATTTTATTGTATCACAATACATGAAATGAAATAAGTAAATGAAGGAGATTAACGCGGAGATCCAGGGTGGCAGCAGGTGGCGCTCGTCGTCGGGGCAGGTCGTGGATGACGTCGGAGTGGCAGATGACGAAGGCCGGTGGCGAAATCATTGGTGGCGGCTGCTGGCGACGGAGTAATCGGTGGAGACGGCCGGTGAGGAACACGGTGAAGACTCTCGGTACGGCAAAATCTCTGGTGGCGACAGCTGGTGTCGGGCTCGTTGCTGGTGTACTTCGGTGACGATCTTCGGTGTAGAGCTGACTGAGTGACTGTGTGTAAACTGGATGATGGTGGATTCGTTGTTGGCAATGGCCTCCAGATGATGACGGCTGGCTGCCGACGCTGGAGTCTTGGATTGACCGACTGTTGATGGTGACGAAATGTTGACTATATATAGCAGGTGAAAATGCTGACGCGACCATTTCTTTAGTTCGTCACAGCGGAACACGTGGTCGTGTCCATTTTGAGGTGTCAACATTTTCGATGTTTAGTCTCGGCGGATGCTGATTACGTGCAGATTATAGTTTGTTGATGTTAATTGTGATTTGATGTTTATTCTTCTTGTTTGTGTGGCAATGGATTGCCGCCACAACGTTATTTCAAATACGTTATTTAATTAAATTTGTTTAGCAGATTTGACAATGGTTCGCTTTTCATCAATTCAAAGTAGTCATGTTGCCATGATTATAAACTAAAATGCAACCCTTTGCAACAAGGACTCGTGGCAAATAATGGAAAAGTACATCAGGAGCATCCTAGCAGAAAAGATGATAGACGAGCAATTAGAAGAG